>JAPDNY010000689.1:0-27225 GCA_029375565.1 Gekko gecko
TAAGAACATAAGAGAAGCCAATGTTGAATCAGGCCAATGGCCCATCTAGTCCAACACTCTGTCACACAGCGGCCAAAATATACCAGGTGCCATCAGGAGGTCCAGCAGTGGGGCCAGGGCACCAGAAGCCCTCCCACTGCTGCCCCTCCAGCACCAAGAATAGAGGGCATCACCTTCCCCAGACTGAGAGTTCCCATCTATACCCTGTGGCTAACAGCCACTGATGGACTTCTGCTCCAGATGTTTATCTAATTTCCTCTTGAAACTGTCCATGCTTGCAGCTGCCACCACCTCCTGTGGCAGTGAATTCCATATGTTAATCACTCTTTGGGTGAAGAAGGATTTCCTTTTATCTGTTCTAACCCGACTGCTCAGCCATTTCATGGAGTGCCCACGAGTTCTTGTCTTGTGAGAAAGGGAGAAAAGTACTTTTCTCAACCTGCTCAATCCCATTCATAATCTTATAAACCTCGATCCTGTCACCTTTCAGCCATCGTCTCTCCAGGCTAAAGAGCCTCAAGCGTTTTAACCTTTCTTCATAGTCTTTGCGCCCTTAACCTCAGTTCCAGAAGGTGCATTATTCAGCATGTGTAAAAGTGAACCTTTGAAAGGCGTTAAGAGTAAATCAGTGCGGGACCATACAGATGTGATTGCCTCACATCTGAACATCAGCGTTAAAGTCCGACAGTGGAACATGTTTGCAGCAAAATTTGCAGCATCACACGTGAACACACGCGAAGCAGCCTTATACTGAATCAGACCACCAGCCCATCAAGGTCAGTATTGCCTACTCAGATTGGCAGCCGCTCTCCAAGGTCTCAGGCAGAGGTCTTTCACATCACCAACTACCTAGTCCTTTTAACTAGAGTTGCCAGGGATTGAACCTGGGACCTTCTGGGTACCAAGCAGATGCTGTTCCACAGAGCCAAAGCCCCTTCCAGGAGGTGAAATCAACTGTTGGTTCAAAGTCCTCACAGTCAAAAGGTCAGTACTGACTACTCAGACCAGCAGCAGCTCTGCAGGGTCTCAAGCAAAGGTCTTTCACATCACCTACCGCCTGGTCCTTTTAGAGAGCCAGTTTGGTGTCGTGGTTAAGTGCCTGGATTCTGATCTGGGAGAACCGAGTTTGATTCCCCCGCTCCTCCACTCCTCCACTCGCAGCTGCTGGTGTGACCTTGTGCAAGCCATAGTTCTCTCAGAGCTGTTCTCTCAACAGCAGTCCTCAAAAGAGCTCTCTCAGCCCCACCTACCTCACGGGGTGTCTGTTGTGGGGAGGGGAAGGGAGTTTGTAAGCAGCTCTGAGACTCCGAGTGAAGGGTGGGATATAAATTCAATCTCTTCTTCTTCGTCTTCTTCTTCTAATTAGAGATGCCAGGGATTGAACCTGAGACCCTCTGCATGCCAAGTGGATGCTGCCACCAGAGAGCCACAGCCCCTCTCCTTAACCAGGGTTCACCAGATTGCTTTCAGCTCAGCAGTGTTGAACGTGGACTCCATTTCCTGGAACAGCAATCTGGATAGTACTGGGCAAGTCACCTGTTTTCAGTCTCTTGACTGCAAAAGGGGAGCCCTGGAAACCCACGCCATGAGAATTTGGGAGGAATACGATCAAGCTGTACTGTATTAATACCACATGAGTGATCAGGAACAGGCGGGGAAAACACACATGTCCACAGGCAAACCTGGGATTTTGAGAGGAGATGGTGAGCACCACCCCAAAACAGCTGCCAAAGGAAGAGCCAAACCAAACTGGAAAACTGGGCTAAAACAAAATGGAAATCTGGGCTAACACAAATGAAATGAATTTCAACAGGGAGCAATGTCAAGTCCAGCGTTTAGGTAGGAGAAATCAGATGCATAATTATAGATGGGGGGAACTTGTCTTGGCAGTAGTATGCGTGAAAAGGATCTTGGGGTCTTAGTAGACCATATTAAATTGGGAGGGGTAGCGAATACAGTAGAAGACAGAGTCAGGATACAGGATAATCTTGACAGGCTGGAACACTGGGCTAAAACAACATAAAATGAATTTCAACAGGGGATAAAGTCCTGTATTCAGGAAGGAAAAATCAAATGCATAATTATAGGGTAGGGGAGAATTGTTCTTGGCAGTAGTATGCGTGAAAAGGATCTCGGGGTCTTAATAGACCATGAACATGAGTCAGCAGCGTGATGTGATAGCTAAAAAGGCAAATGCGATTTTGGGCTATATGAACAGGAGTATAGTGTCCAAATCATGCGAAGTGATGGTATTGCTTTACTCTGCTCTGGTTAGACCTCCCCTAGAGTATTGTGTTCAGTTTTGGGCACCACAATTCTAAGAAGGATATAGACAAGCTGGAATGTTTCCAGAGGAGGGCAACGAAGATAGGGAGGGGTCTGGAGACCAAGTCCTAGGAGGAAAGGTTGAAGGAGCTGGGTCTGTTTCGCCTGGAGAGGAGACGAGTGAGAGGGGATATGAGAAACATCTTCAAGTACTTGAAGGGCTGTCCTATAGAGGACGGTACAGAGCAGTGTACCCTCTAAGCTGAGTTAGTGTGAGCTAGCTCACAGTGTTTTAGCCTCCAGCTCACAGATTTTTGTCTTTTAGCCTCCAGCTCACAGATTCTTGTCTTGGCTCAGGAAGGATGGCTCCAGAGTAAACTAATTCATGCAGCAGCCAAATCGGCTCGTTCACAACTTTAATGCCAGTAGCTCACAAAGTAGAACTTTTGCTCACAAGACTCCAGGCAGCTTAGAGGAAGCATTGGTACAGAGTTGTTTTCTGTGGCCCCAGAAGGTCGGACCAGAACCAACGGGATGAAATTAAATCAGAAGAATTTTCTACTAAACGTTAGGGAAGAACTTCCTGACAGTTGGAGCGGTTCCTCAGTGGAACAGGCTTCCTCGGGAGGTGGTGGGCTCTCCTCCTTTGGAAGGTTTTCAAACAGAGGCTAGTTGGCCATCTGACAGCAAATACGCATTCTGAGAGCAGGAAGGGTTGCCTCGGTGCTTAGTTCTTGCGGCCCTTTCTGACACGCCCAGGGAAATGCCGATCGCCACTTTGCGGTCAGGAAGCCCATTTTCTCCAGGCCGGTTTGGGCAGGGATCCTGGAGGGTTTGGGCCATCTTCTGGGCATGGAACAGTGGTCATTGCAGGTGTGGAGAGGGAGGTATTTGTGAATTTCCTGCCTTGTGCCGGGAGTTGGACTAGATGACACCAGAGGTCCCTTACAACTCTATGATTCTAAGTCATGTTGGTCTCGAAAGCTTCTACCCCAGTTTGGTGTAGTGGTTTCGTGTAGTGGTGAAGTGCGCGGACTCTAATCTGGGAGAACCGGCTTTGATTCCCCACACCTCCACCTTGCAGCTGCTGGATGACCTCAGGCAAGCCACAGTTCTGGTCAGAGCTGTTCTCTCAAGGGCAGTCCTCGAGAGAGAGCTCTCTCAGCCCCGCCTACCTGACAGGGTGTCTGTTGTGGGGAGGGGAAGGGAAAGGGGATTGTAAGCCGCTCTGAAACTCCGAGTGAAGGACAGGGTATAAATCCAATCGCCTCCCTCATCCTCTTGTCGGCCTCTAAGGCGTTCCCGAGACTCAAATCCGGCTGTTCTACCGCAGACCAACCCGGCATACCTGTGAAACTATTCCCTCCACGGGAATGGATCTCTGCAGAGTGGCAATCAGTTGGGATTCTGGGAGAACTCCAGTCTCCCCTGGAGGCTGGCAACACTCACCCAGCTCCCATTCACTTCAGGCGCAGAAACCCTGTTGGCTGTGCTGCCGCCGCCCCCCTCCCCACATTAGGACAGGTCTAATGAGTTTTGTTTCCTGTTCCTCCTGTGCAAAAACAATGCTTGTGTTGTCTAGACACGGAGCTTGGGGAAAGCGGAGTCATTTTTCTGGCTCTCTTCGGTGTGTTTTCACACACTTCACAGATGTGGCGGGGGAGAGGGCTGGGAACAGGTTCTCCCAGTGGGCCGCGCCACTGGCAGCTGCAGGCACCGGCTGTCCCACCCCGTGCCGCCGTCTGCCGCTTGGTGACCTCTGCCGCCCGATCTCATGCTGGCAGCAGTCATCGGAGAGCCAGTTTAGTGCAGGGCGGCAGAGAGTCGGACTGGGATCTGGAAGACCCAAGTTCGAATCCCCGTTCTGCCAAGGAAGCTCGCTGGGTGTCCTTGGGGCCAGTCACATACTCTCTGCCTAACCTACCTCCCAGGGTTATTTGTGAGAATAAAATGGAAGAGAGGAGATTTAGGTAAGCCTCTTTAGGTCCCTGCTGGGGAGAAAGGAGGGGTATAAATGAATTAAAAGGAAAATTAAATTAATCAATCAATCAATCTTTGTCTGCCGTAACTAGCAGGGGCAGCTATATAGAATCATAGAATGCTGGAGTTGGAAGGGACCTGGCAGGTCATCTAGTCCAACCCCTGCACTCCGTAGGAGCATAGCCAAAAGATAGCCCTACATACCTACAACCAAGGGTCTTTTTGTAGAAAAACAGCTGCAGGAGCTCATTAGCATATGGTATGCTAATGAGGTATTAGGCTATTAGCATATGCCACGCCCCCTGACATCACTGGAAGTTATGTCAGAAGGGAAGCAAAAGGGGGGAGGCATCTTCAAAGCCTCCCCTTCCCTTCCCCAGCTGGTCTGGGTGGGGGAGCTAAGAGAGAAGGGGTTTGAAGTTTAAACTCCTTCTCACTAGAGTTGGGCCACAGAAGGAGGAAAGAGGGAAGGAAAGAGAGAGAATAGAGAGAAGGAAAGAAGGAAGGAAAGAGGGAAAGAAAGAGAAGGAAAGAAGGAGGGAAAGAAAAAAGAGGGAAGAAGGAGGGAAACAGGGAAAGGAGGAAAAAAGGGAAGAGAAGAAGGTGGGAAAGAAAGAAAGAAAGAAAGAAAGAAAGAAAGAAAGAAAGAAAGAAAGAAAGAAAGAAAGAAAGAAAGAAAGAAAGAAAGAAAGAAAGAAAGAAAGAAAGAAAGAAAGAAAGAAAGAAAGAAAGAGAGAGAGAAAGAGAGAGAGAAAGAAAAGAAAGAAAGAAAGAGAGAAAGAAAGAGAGAGAGAAAGAAAGAAAGAAAGAGAGAAAGAAAGAGAGAGAGAGAGAAAGAGAGAGAGAGAGAAAGAAAGAGAGAGAGAGAGAGGGAGAGAGAGAGAGAAAGAGAGAGAGAGAGAAAGAAAGAGAGAGAGAGAGAGGGAGAGAGAGAGAGAAAGAGAGAGAGAGAGAAGAGGAGAGAGAGAGAAGAAGAGAAGAGAAGAGAAGAGAAGAGAAGAGAAGAGAAGAGAAGAGAAGAGAAGAGAAGAGAAGAGAAGAGAAGAGAAGAGAAGAGAAGAGAAGAGAAGAGAAGAGAAGAGAAGAGAAGGAGGAGGGAAAGAGGGAAAAGAGTGAAGGAAAGGAGGGAATGAAAGAAATTCGGTAGGCAACTGGCCCCATTATATCCTATGGGCCATTGAAGTCAATGGTGAAAACATAGGGTATATTCTGGGGCTGGAGGAGGGGGGTTTGAGGGAGAGGCTCCAAACTCACAGGGTAGCTGATGGAGCCTCTCCCCAAGATACCCACCAAGTTTCAAGTACATTGGACCAGGGGGTCCAATTCTATGGGCCCCCAAACAGGTTGCCCCATTCCCTCCATTGTTCTCTATTATTTTCCCACCATTATTTTCCTCAGTGGCAAAGTATCCGCTTGGCACGCAGAAGGCCCCAGGTTCAATCCCCGGCATCTCCAGTTAAAAGGACCAAGCAGTAGGTGATATGAAAGACCTCTGCCTGAGACCCTGAAGAGCCGCTGCTGCCAGTCTAAGTAGACAACACTGACATAAGAACACAAGGACATCAGAGAAGACAATGTTGGATCAGGCCAATGGCCCATCCAGTCCAACACTCTGTGGTCACACAGTGGCCAAAAATACCAGGGGCCATCAGGAGGTCCAGCAGTGGGGCCAGGACACTAGAAGCCCTCCCACTGTTGCCCCCCCCCCCCAAGCACCAAGAATAGAGTGCATCACTTGCCCCAGACTGAGAGTCCCCATCTATACCTTGTGGCTAATAGCCAGTGATGGACCTCTGCTCCATATGCTTATCCATTTCCCTCTTGAAGCCGTCTACGCTGGTAGCTGCCACCACCTCTTGTGGCAGTGAACTCCATGTGTTCATCACTCTTCGGGTGGCTTTGATGGAACGGCGGTCTGATTCAGTGTAAGGCAATTTCATGTAAGTTGTATTTCATTTCATGTATGTTGTAGGTATGTAGGGCTATCTTTCGGCTCTGCTCCTGCAGAGTTCAGGGGGTTGGACTAGATGACCTGCAAGGTCCCTTCCAGCTCTAAGATTCTATGATTCTATGTTCATGTGGTTGTGACCGGAGCACAGCACTTTTGTCCCTGACGTCTGCTATAGCGTCTCCGGAAAGAGGTGTGGACGAAGACTACGGCCACCCGGGATGCCGGATTGCCGCTGCCGGCCAGAGCGGACAATTCTGAGCCAGAAGGACCAAAGTGCTCTGCCAACGTGCGCCGGCAGCTTCCTGAGAAGCAGCCGGCGACACAAAACCCACTGTGCTTCTGCGTACACCGGTGATTCTCTCCCCCGGTCACAGTCAGCAAGTTTGAAGCCCAGCCCGCCCCGAGCCCCATGGATCCTCCCCACAAACACGTACTGTTTCCCCTTATCCCTCCGGCAGAGCACACTGGAACAGAGGCGGGGGGGGGACGGGGACCGAAGCACAGCAAAATGGCTGATCCGGCAGAATCGAAAGCAGGGCGGGCACGTGGGTAGATCAGGCAACAATGAGAAAGTGTCAGCTTATATAATTCCCAGCCTCAGAAGTGTGAGATTCTCACGTGGGAAACTCAGGCTAAAAAAAACAGCAGCCTTTTGACAGGGGGCGGCGGGGGGGGGGATAATGAAGCAAGAAAAGGGACCGGAGCCAGTTTGGTGTGGTGGTTAAGTGCGCGGAGACTCTAATCTGGGAGAACCGGGTTTGATTCCCCCACTCCTCCACTCGCACCTGGCTGGATGACCTTGGGCAAGCCACAGTTCTCTCAGAGCTGTTCGTGAAAAAGAGCCGTTTCTGTCAGAGCTCTCTCAGCCCCGCCTACCTCCCAGGGCGTCTGTTGTGGGGAGGGGAAGGGAAAGGAGTTTGTAAGTCGCTCTGAGACTCCCTTGGGTAGTGAAGGGAGGGGTATAAACCCAATCTCCTCCTCCTCCTCTTCTTCTTCTAAAATGTGGCTCTTGGGAGTCAAAGAGGCTTTGGCTGGTCCAACAGGCACAGAAGCCGTCCCCTTTCGACAGCTGCCTGGCAGGCAGGAAGCCAACAGGTGCAGCGCTGGGGAAAGGTGTGCAGACTTTCGGCCGCAGAGCTGTTAAAAGATCCAGCCCTGCGGTTGGGCAGAGGGCGGGGAGAAAAATAAGAGGTGCCCGGCCCTCCTCTGCCTACCCCCACCCTTCTTATTGACAGCGTTTTGGACAAAACACAGGCAGGGCGGTGAAGTGGTTAGAGCGTCGGAACCTGGAAAAGCCAGGTTCATATCCAACTCTGCAATGAAAGCTCACTGGGTGGCCCTGGGCCAGTCACAGACTCTCGGCCTAGCCAACCTCGCAGGGTTGTTGTGAGGATAATGGAGGGGGAAAATATAAAGCCGCTTTTGGTCCCCGCTGGGGAGCACGGCGGGGTGTAAATAATGTCCATGCAGCATAGAATCGTAGAATGACAGAGTTGGAAGGGGTCATCCAGGCCATGTAGTCCAACCAAAAACTGAAAAAGGGTGGGGGGGGAGAACTCAACCCAAGATATATCTGCGAACCCAGAGGGTCAAGCTAACACTATATAATATAAAAATACAAATGTTTATTAAGGTGTACACATGTTAAAACATACTATGATTAAAAGAAAAGAGTCCAAATTTCAGACTTTTTAAAGAAGAAGAGATTGGATTTATACCCCACCCTTCACTACCCAAAGGAGTCTCAGAGCGGCTTACAAACTCCCCTCCCTTCCCCTCTGCACAACAGACACCCTGTGAGGTAGGCGGGGCTGAGAGAGCTCTTGACAGAAACAGCTCTTTTTCAAGAACAGCTCTCATCAGAACTACGGCTTGCCCAAGGTCATCCAGCAGCTGCAAGTGGAGGAGTGGGGAATCAAACCCGGTTCTCCCAGATTAGAGTCTGCGCACTTAACCACTACACTAAACTGTATAAAAGGTTAAAGCTTTTCCAATGCAAATACACTTGACGGGTAAACGCTTTTTAACTTAGGACCAAATGCGTTTCGGCTCCTTCGGGCCTTCCTTGGTGGTCACTGTTCTCTATATTACACTGACACACATCCAAATACATGTATAAAAGGTTTTTTGTATGCACATATATATAACCAGATGTTGTTTTTTTGTATGCTTATAGTTATGCTACCGGCTTAAGTGTTGGGCCCTGCCAGTTCCCCAAATTATTCTGGTATCAGAGACTTCATTGGTCGGGATGTGGGTCACCTCCATCCAAGGTAACGATCAAATTTCCACCTGCACTTGCGTTTGGTCCGAAGTTAAAAAGCGTTTACCCGTCAAGCGTATTGGCATTGGAAAAGCTTTTAAAAGTCTGAAATTGAGACTCTTTCTTTTAATCATAGTATGTTTTAACATGTATAAAGGTAAAGGTAAAGGTTCCCTTGCTCGAAAGCCAGTCGAATCCGACTCTAGGGTTGCGGTGCTCATCTCCGTTTCAAAGCCAAAGAGCCAGCGCTGTCCGAAGACGTTTCCATGGTCATGTGGCCGGCATGACTAAACACCAAGGCGCACGGAACGCTGTTACCTTCCCACTGAAGTGGTACCTATTTATCTACTTGCAATTTCTTGCTTTTGAACTGCTAGGTTGGCAGGAGCTGGAACTAGAGACGGGAGCTCACCCCGTCATGCGGCAGTCTCGGGTCTCGAACTGCTGAACTACCGACCTTCCACAGCCTGCAGTTCAGCGTCTTAACCACTTGAGCCACCGCAGCTCCTTTTAACATGTATACACCTTAATAAACATTTGTATTTCTATATTATATAGTGTTAGCGTGACCCTCTGGGTTCGCACACCTAGTCCAACGCCCCTGCTTAATGCAGGGTCGGCCCAGAGCATCCCGGACACGTGTTTGTCCAGCCGCTGCTTGAAGACGGCCAGGGAGGGGTAGCTCACCACCTCCCCGGCAGCTGGTTCCACGGCTGCACAGCTCTGACCGTAAATATGTTTTTCCTAAGATCCAGCCGGTACCTTCCTGTCCTGAATTTAAACCCGTTCTTGTGAGTCCTCTCCTCTGCTGCCAACAGGGACAGCTCCCTGCCCTCCTCTAAGGGACAGCCCTTCAAATCCTTCAAGAGAGCCATCCTGTCCCCCCTCAATCTCCTCTTCTCCAGACTGAACATTCCCAAGAAGTCCCTCCGCCTTTCCTCGTAGGGCTTCTTGGTCTCCAGGCCCCCGAGCATCCCCGTCGCTCTCCTCTGCACCCGGCTCTATTCTGTCCACATCCCTTTTGAAATGAGGCCTCCAGAACTACACACACAGTACTCCAGGTGTAGCCTGACCAATGCAGTGTACAGCGGTACTATGGCACCTTGTGGTTTGGATGTGATGCCTCTGTTGATACAGCCCAAGATCGCATTAGCCTTTTTGTCGCCCCATCACACTGGTGGCTTATATTTAACTTCTGGTCCACCCGAAACTTCAAGATCTTGTCCACACACACTGCCACTCAGAAGTGTATCCCCCATCCAGTATGCACGTTCCTCATTTTTTTTACCGGGACGTAGCGCTCGGCATTTATCCCTGTTAAATTGCACCTCGTTCACACCCGCCCACTTTTCCCGGCGAGTTCAGATCTTGCTGAATTCTATCTCTGCCTTCTGGTGTGTTCACGGCTCCTCCCAATTTGGTGTCGTCTCCAGATTTAATGAGTCGCTCATCTACACCCTCATCCAGATCGTTTATAAAAATATTGAAAAGTTCTGGGCCCAGAACCGAGCCCTGTGGCACCCCAGGGAACACCTCCCTCCAGTCGGATGAAATGCCATTGACAACTACTCTCTGAGTGCGGTTCTCGAACCAGGTCCCTATCCCAGAGTCCAGTCCACAGTCCTCCAGTTTACCCATCAGAACATCATGGCAAACATCAAACATGAGAGTTATTTCCTTCATGTACACCTTGCCTTTCTCCCCAACGGGGAACCAAAGTGGTTTACGTTGTTCTCCATTCTCCTCACAACAACCCGGCAAGGTAGGATAGGCCATGCACAGGGTCACCCAGCAGGCTTCCATGGCAGAGTGGGGATCGGCATCCTAGTTCTCCCAGATCCTCAACCTACCTGGCAGGGTTGTTGGGAGGAATAAATAGAGGAGAACAATGTAAGAAGAAGAAGAAGATGAGATTGGATTGATACCCAACCCTTCACTCTGCGTCTCAGAGTGGCTTACGATCTCCTTTCCCTCCCCCTCCCCACAACAGACACCCTGTGAGGTCAGTGGGGCTGAGAGAGCTCTTTCAAGGACTGCTCTTGAGAGAACAGCTCTGACAGAACTATGGCTTGCCCAAGGTCATCCAGCAGATGCAAGTGGAGGCGTGGGGAATCAAGAAAAGAGATTGGATTTATGCCCCACCCTTCACTAACCAAAGGAGTCTCAGAGCAGCTTACAATCTCCTTCCCCTTCCCCTCCCCACAACAGACACCCTGGGAGGTAGGTGGGGCTGAGAGAGCTCTGACAGAAACGGCTCTTTTTCAAGGACAGCTGTGCCAGAACTACGGCTTGCCCAAGGTCATCCAGTGGGTGCAAGTGGAGGAGTGGGGGAATCAAACCCGGTTCTCCCAGATTAGAGTCTGCACACTTAACCACTACACCAAACTACCCCCTTCTTACACGTCCAGGGAAATGCCGATCGCCATTTTAGGGTCAGGAAACAATTTGAAGGCCTGTTTGGCTGGGGATCCTGGAGAGGGGGTTGCCATCTTCTGGACATGGAACAGGGGTCACTGGGGAGGAGGTATTTGCGAATTTCCTGCATTGTGCAGGGGGTTGGACTAGATGACCCTGGAGATCCCTTCCAGCTCTCTGATTCAGGTCCCCGCTAGGGAGGAAGGTGGGGAATAAGTGACCCAACGATAGAATGCACCCATAAAATAAAACTGAAAGTTTGGAAAGTTCAACAATTAATAAAGCACAGCCTATCTCAAAAAGGACACCGTATTTTGTTGCAAGACACTGAAAGGCTGGACAACACTTCCAATTTACCATGTCAGATTACACAGGGAAGCCATTGAAATTCATAAACATAAACACAATTTCAACAGGAAAGAAGAGAGTTTACAAATAAATAGGGCATGGTTTCCTGTCCTGAGAAACACAAAAGACTCCACATCTGACAACAGCAATAAGATTAGAATTTCAACAGCCAATCCACGTACAAAAGAACCTCCTCAGGAAACAGGAAACCACCTCAGGAAACAATCCATATGCAAAAGAATCTCTCCAGGAAAGCTCCTCCATTAGTATGTTCACAGCCTGGGGAACGCCTACAAGATAAGGACTCAGCCCTACCCCACCTTCCTTAGTAGATATAAATTACCTGCCTACCATTTTTCTTCCTGACACAGAGGGTCCTCCATCTTTCTGTGTTACACCTCTGAGGATGCCAGTCACAGCTGCTGGCGAAAAGTCAGGTCCTACAATGCCAAGACCAGGGCCACACAACCCAGAAAATCTACAGCAACTAATTAATAAAGTCTTCGTTGCAAGACTGGCACTGCAACATCGAGTATTAGCTAGCCAGATCGACTGACCTACAGATCTTCAGCTCCCCTTTCGTGGTCATGCCAGGTTTCAACTGTACCGTTTTTCCCCCATTAACAAGCAAGCTGGTCAGTGCAAAAGGGCCAAAGGGAATCTTTCCCTAAATAGCCTTCACCGGAAGACCGGCACCACATCCAGGCCCGGCTCCTTAATAATCTTTTAATCTGCCTCTCAAACGCCACTTCAAACGCCCTGCCGGTCCACCGCCAGTTAAATCCAGCCATGCGAAGGAGAAACCCAAATGCTTTCTTGGATCCGGCGAGACCTCTGCTTCAAAGGCCTTCATTTAATTCGCCGTCAGTAATCACCACACTGAAACCTCACTTTTCTTCCAACAGGTCAGGGTGGGACACGGGGGGAGAGGGGGTCAGCCTCCAAGTGGGGCCTTGAGATTCCCCCCCTCCCCCCGAACCACAACTGATCTCCAAGCTGCAGAGATCCGTTCCCCTAGAGAAAACAGCTGCTTTGGAGGGTGAACTCCGTGGCACTGTGCCCCACCGAGGTTCCACCCTTGCCCGGATCCTGCCCTCCCCAAGCCCTAACCCCACAAAAATGTCCAGGTCTTTCCAAACCCGGAGCTGGCAACCAGTGTTCCCTCTAAGTTGAGTTAGTGTGAGCTAGCTCACAGTATTTCAGCCTCCGGCTCGCACATTTTCGTCTCAGCTCAGGGAGGACGGGCTCCAGAGCGAACTGATTGACGCAGGAGCCAATTGCCCGCCCGCGACTTTAATGCCAGCCGCTCACAAAGTAGAATTTTTGACAGCATACATGAGTCTCCTCCCCCCCGCCCAGACCCCAATTTTATCTCCACAGCAATCCTCTGAGATCCACCAGCCAGAGACTGGCCTAACGTTATCTGATGCACTTTATGACCGAGTAATGATCTGAACCCAAGTCTTCCAGTTGTAACCGGCTTTTGGATGCCCGACTATTCTATAGAAAGAATAATAAAACAGAGTCAGATTCTGGGTCGGTTGCCCCTTTTCTGCCTTCCTCAGATCTGTGCGAACAAGTTTTCAAAACAAGAACACCCCCACGATAAAACAACAAGACTACGGGAGGCGAATCCGAACTCCGAATCTGTAATATGAAACATTCCTAAAACATCTCTTCCTGTATTACTTGTGCTCTGTATCACTTGCAGCTGCCTTTCTCCAAAAGTTATTTTTGGGGAAAGTGGGTAGGGAGGTATAAATATTTTAACAAATGAAAATTTTAAAAGTACATTTTGTGTACGTGCTAGATAGAGACATGGGGCTTAAATCTTCCTGCGTTGTTCCAGTTTGGTACAGCGATTAGGAGCGCGGACCCTAATCTGGGAGAGATTCTCCAGTCCTCCGCATGCAGCTTCTGGGGTTACCTTGGGTCGGTCACCAGTTCTCTCAGAGCTGTCCTCTCAGGAGCAGTCCTCGAAAGAGCTCTCTCCGCCCCACCTACCTTGAGGATAAGCTGGTTAAGTGTGGGCTGGATGGCGCAACCGTTGGGTGGATTCATGGTTGGTTGAAAAATCGTACCCAACGAGTGCTCGTAAATGGCTCTGCGTCTACGTGGAGGGAAGTCTCGAGTGGAGTACCACAGGGCTCGGTCCTAGGCCCGGTGTTATTCAATGTTTTTATAAATGACCTGGATGAAGACATAGAGGGGATGCTTATCAGATTTGTAGATGACACGAAGCTGGGTGGGATTGCTAATTCTGAAGAAGACAGAGTCAGGATTCAGACGGATCTTGATAGGCTGGAACAGTGGGCTGAGGCAAATAAAATGAATTTCAATAGAGATAAGTGCAAAGTCCTACATTTAGGTACAAAAAATCAAAGGCACAGATATAGAATGGGAGGGACTTGGCTTGACAGCAGCACATGTGAAAGGGATCTAGGTGTTCTGGTTGATCACAAGCGAAACATGAGCCTGCAGTGTGATGCGGCTGTGAAGAAAACTCATGCAATCTTAGGATGCATTAGCAGAAGCCTTGTGTCCAGATCACGGGAGGTGGTAGTTCCGCTGTATTCTGCTATGGTCAGGCCCCACCTGGAGTACTGTGTTCAGTTTTGGGCACCACATTTTTGGAAGAATGTTGACAAACTCGAGCGGGTCCAGAGGAGGGTGACCAGGATGGTGAGAGGGTTGGAGTCCAAGTCTTATGAGGAAAGGCTGAGGGAGTTGGGTATGTTTAGCCTGGGAAAGAGAAGGTTTAGAGGGGACACGATGGCAGTCTTCAAGTATTTGAAGGGCTGTCATGTAGAAGATGGAGTGGATCTATTCTCTCTTGCTCCGGATTGCAAGACTAGATCTAATGGGTGGAAATGACAAGGGAGTCGCTACCGGCTTAATATCAGGAGAAACTTCCTCACTGTCAGAGTGGTTGAGCAGTGGAACAGACTGCCTCGGGAGGTGGTGGATGCTCCTTCGCTGGACGTTTTCAAGAGGAGACTGGACAACCATCTTTTGGGCATGTTGTAGGTATGTAGGGGTTTCGGCTGTGTTCCTGCAGAGTGCAGGGGGTTGGACTAGATGGCCTGCAAGGTCCCTTCCAACTCTAACATTCTATGATTCTAGGATTCTCACAGGGTGTCTGTTGTGGGGAGGGGAGGGCAAAGGAGATTGTCAGCCGCTCCAAGACTCCTTCTGGTAGTGAAGGGCGACTGAACAACAACAGGAATCAAAAACAGGGATGTGACCTGCACAGTCCGGCTTAGCCCAATGTCATAACTCAGAATCGAAGCAGCATCAGCCCTGATCAGTACTCGGATGGGAGACCGACAGGGAAGTCCAGGGTTGCTACGCAGAGGCAGGCCACGGCAAACCACCCCTGAAAGTCTCTCGCCTTGAAAATCCTACGTGGTCCCGTAAGTCAGCTGCGACTTGACAGCGAAAAGGATAAAATAAATAAGTAAAAACATCGCAATAAGGCACAGAGAAACAGCCCTGACAAGCCGGTTCACACAACTTCAGCCCAGACACTACACAACTTGGTGGGATTCCCACCACCACCACCAAAAACACCCCAGTTTTTGCAGGCTCCTTTAAGAGGAGCTGCGGTGGCTCAAGTGGTTAAGACACTGAACTGCAGGCTGTAGAAGGTCAGTAGTTCAGCAGTTCGAGACCCGAGAGTGCCGCATGACGGAGTGAGCTCCCGTCTCTAGTTCCAGCTCCTGCCAACCTAGCAGTTCGAAAGCAAGGAATTGCAAGTAGATAAATAGGTACCGCTTCGGTGGGAAGGGAACAGCGTTTAGTCATGCCGGTCACATGACCACGGAAATGTCTTCAGACAGCGCTGGCTCTTCGGCTTCGAAACGGAGATGAGCACCGCAACCCTAGAGTCGGATTTGACTGGCTTTCGAGCAAGGGAACCTTTACCTTTAAGAGGCTGACAGAAATTGGCAGGCAAATGCCCGCCAAAACAGACCTTCCTTCTGTTGAGTTGGTGAGCAAATCGATATAAGGAGAGACGATCCTTCAGACACGATCCTTCCCACCGTTCCAACGGGGCCTTTAAGAGGTCAACAACAACACCCTTAGGCGAGTCTGGAGTCAGCAAGCTAGTGCAATGAAAACTGGGGTTATGTGAGCACGTCAACCAATCCCACACAAAAGTCTGCCTGCCGGATTTTATACAAATTGGAAGGATCCGAACTACCATCAAGGGCAGCCCCCTCAACACCACATTACGGTAGTCTAATCTGGACATTACAAAGGACCATGGACTAGCATGGCCAGGTCACAGCCGATTCAAGAAAGAAGAGAGTTTCCGAACCTGACGTAACGGACAGAAGGTGCTCTTAAGAACGACGCCAACCTGGTGCATTCCGAAAGCACTCCCCCTCAAGGTCTTCACCAAATCAGAACCCATGTGACACCCACTCACCCATCTTTCTCTCCTACTCCAAAAGGGCAAGCAGAAGTGCATCTGTTACGGAGTGTGCCACGAGACTTGAAAATACACCGACCGGGCGCATGGGAAACTGACAACATTTTCCACACCCGGGCACACTAATTCCATCAGTCTCAGAAGTCTCCATGGTGATCTTTTTGGCACATTCCCACCCACAGGAACGGAGCAATAAGGGAAGCCACACCACTGCTGCAGAATACAGAACAGCCACAGAATAGAGCCACCGCTCTATTCTACTATGGTCAGGCCTCACCGGGAGTCCTGTGTCCAGTTTTGGACACCACACTTTAGGAAGGATGTCGACAAGCTCGAGCGTGTCCAGAAGAGGGCGACCAGGATGGTGAGAGGGTTGGAATCCAAGTCTTACGAGGAAAGGCGGAAAGAGTTGGGTCTGTTTAGCCTGGGAAAGAGAAGGCTTGGAGGGGACATGATGGCCGTCTTCCAATATCTGAAGGACTGTCATGAAGAAGATGGAGCAGATATATTCTCTCTTGCTCTGGATTGCAAGACTAGATCGAATGGGTGGAAATGACAAGGGAGTCGATACCAGCTAAATATCAGGAGAAACTTCCTAACTGTAAGAGTGGTTGAGCAGTGGAACAGTCTGTCTCGGGAGGTGGTGGATGCTCCTTCCCTGGACAACCATCTTTTGGGTATGTTGTAGGTATGCAGGGCTCTCTTTTAACTATGCTCCTGCAGAGTACAGGGGGTTAGACTAGATGACCTGGAAGGTCCCTTCCAATTCTAACATTCTATGATTTTATGACAAGAAACACTTTTTAACCCTAGTCAACCTCTGGAACTCACTGCCACAGTACGGTGCATCAGCCACTTGCTTGGGAGACCATTTCAGAGGGTAGCCACGTTGCCTGGCAGCAGAACAGCTATATTCCAGTCCAGTGGCCCCTTAGAGATCCAAAAGATCAAGGGATTATAAAGCTTGGCGAGTCAAAACCCCCTTCGTCAGATACGAGCTGAAACAGAGATCTCGGAGTCCTTATATCCCAGTCAGAAGTCGGGGGGGGGGGGCCTGTTGCAAGACAGAACTCAGGATGCAAAGAGTTAAGCGGCCGGGGGATCCACCCTCCGCAGGGAACTTTGGGTCTCCAAGGCTTATACCCCCTAAAGCAGGGGTGTCGGACAATGTTCCCTCTAAGCTGAGTTAGTGTGAGCCAGCTCACAGTTTGTTAGCCTCCAGCTCATACTTTTTTGTCTTCGCTCAGGAAGAATGGCTCCAGAGCAAACGAATTGATGCCAAATCGCTTGCTCACAATTTTAACGCCGGTGGCTCAGAAAGTAGAATTTTTGCTCACAAGGCTCTGCAGCTTAGAGGGAGCATTGGTGTCGAACTCATTTCTTACGAGGGCCAGATCCGTCATAAATGAGACCTTGTTGGGCCGGGCCGGGTGTGTGTCATAAAGTGTCGTGCCAGGTAGCGGAGATATCAACTTCATAAAGGACACAAACACAAAAGGGTTGTGTTTTTTTTAACTTAAAAACATGCTTGAAACATTAGCACTCTTGCCATATTTTGTTTATTTAACAGTGTCTGATAGCGGGCACCTCTTGCTCTGAATTATTGTATCAAAATGCCTGTGCTGTTGCAATCCTGAGTCTGCTGTTCAGGTGTGTAACTGTAAGCTGCAAACCTACGATGACGCAGCAGCCGCAGAACTGGAAGAAGAAGCAGAAGACAGCCAGTTCCACGGCGGGCCTGAGAGAAGCCCTCCGTGGGCCTGATCTGGCCCCCGGGCCGCATGTTTGACACCGCTGTCCTAAAGCTGGCTGGTCTCTAATGTGCTACCGGATCCCAATCTAGTTCTTTGGGGGCTGTGTTTGAATCACAGAATCATAGAGTTGGAAGGGACCTCCAGGGTCATCCAGCCCAACCCCCTGAACAATGCAGGAAATCCACAAATACCTCCCCCTCCACACACACACACCCCCAGCGACTGCTGTTCCACACCTATAAGATGGCAAAAACCCTCCAGGATCCCCGGCCAAACTGGCCTGGGGAAAAACTGGCTTCCTGGCCCCAAAGTGGCGATCGGCATTTCCCTGGGCGCGTAAGAAAGGACTTTTTAAAATAAAAATTGAATAAACGCACAGGTGAGAAGAATGCTTTTAGTACAATCCTCCACGAGGACTAGGAACGCCAACTCCTTTGGCAAAGCGTACACCACTTGAACTTGTTCAACGCTGGAGGTTATCAGCGTACACCACCTGAACCTGTTCAACGCTGGAGGTTATCAGGCGTCGACTATGGCCACCCGTGGACACGTCACTGCTGCGTTTCACCCGTGCCATCCCCAGGCCCTTTATCTGCACTGTGCAGAAACGACCCTCCAAGACGGGAAGCCCGGAACTACCGTCTCCTAACAAAGCAGTGATTTCTGTGCAATGTGAAGCCATAGGGTCGCCCTCCCCCCCCCCGGCCAGGTCCCCCACAGGCCTTAACATCCGAAATGTAGGATGCCAAGGTCGAAACCTGATTCCTAACCCCAGACACGAGCATGCAAAGAGCCTGTTTGGCACCAAATACTCTGCGCGTGCTCAGAGGCTCCTCCCAAAGCCCTTAAGAGAACATAAGAAAAAAGCCAATGTTGGATCAGGCCAACAGCCCATCCAGTCCAACATTCCATGTCACGCAGCAGCCAAAAATACCACCGGTGGGGCCAGGACACTAGAAGCCCTCCCACTGTTGACACCCCCCATCCCCAAGCACCAAGCACTTAATGCAACCCAGCGGCTCTGGGAATCAGAGGCGTACAAGAATGTCAGGCGCCAGCTTAAGTCAAGACGAGGAATATTCTCTCTCTCTCTCTCTCCTGGTTGTCAGCAAAGCAGAACTGAGAAGCGTGATATTCTGGGCGCAAGGCTTTCGCTCCCTGGGAGGAACGCTGGGAAAGCATGCGCGTGTGTGTGTGTGAGAGAGAGAGCGCATGGGAGACGGCATGTGCGCGCCACTGACCCCGCCACAAGAGCCGAGGACGTGCTTGCATCACGCCCCACGGGGCCAACGGGAGCATCGGCACCAGAGTGCCCCATTGCAAGGGGCAGCGGAGAGGGGAGAGAGAGAAACGGCTGGCTCGCCTCTGCGGCACTGCAGTTCGCAGAGCCCTTCGCCGTCTCCCGGGGAGCCGGCGGCGAGGGAGCGAGTGGTACCCCGAAGCCGGCTGCGGGCTGCTCGGAAAGGCAGCCCCCTCCTCGCAATACCCTTCCCCCCAATCTTATTTCGTTTCACGCACTGCCCAGACAGGCCAGTTAGCTCGGCAGCGTCTCCCCCACCCTGACACTGTGGCGGAAGGGATGCCAGATGACCCAGCGCATCCCTCGCTGCTCCAGTCTGGCGGAGGACGGAAGCCACGTGAGGATGGCATTCGAGGGGGTCTGTGGAAGGCGGTTCTGGATTTTAAGGAGGCAAAGGAGAGAGAAGGGGAGGTTAGGAGAGGGCACCGACCCCGGTATCCTCCAATGCTCCCTCTTCCCCCCCAGAGCCACAGGGCGTGAGACAGAAGCTCCCACAAGCAGCCATGCTCCGCGGCCACACAGGAGCCCTGAAAACAGTCTGCCAAAGGATGGCAATGCATCAGCACCCCCACGGCACTCCAGCGCGCACAGCGCATGGGAAACGATCCATGCGCGGGGTGGATGAAGGGCGGTAGGGGAACCTAGAGATGGCATTTTTATTTTTTTAGACCGCTGGGGGCGGGGGGGGAGAGAGAATTTCTCCCTCTCCGGCTGCTGGAGAGACCACATCTGCCCAGGTTTTTCTGGCGAGGAGGAGGAGGAGGAGGGTTGGTGGCCACGCCGAAACGGTGTGGGGCTTCCCGTGGCGCATTCTTGAGCACGTTTCCCCCCCCTTCCTCACAGGGCTCGCTGGTCCTGGGAGCCGGCGAGACGCCGCCTGCCGCTTCCCTCCGCTCGGCCAGGGGGCGACGGGCAGCCTCCAGGGGAAGGAGATGACAGAAATCCCAGCCCTGCCAAGTGCCCGGAATGCCAGGCGCCGCCACCTCGCTCTCTGGATGACACCCTGCTGATGACATCATCGCCCAAAAAGAGAGAGAGAGGGAGAGGGAGAGAGAGCCCTCCATCCTGAGACCAACATCACCTGCAAGAAATGGATGGTTGCACGCAGCCACATCGCCACACGCAGGGGCACCGGACCCCTGAATTTCTCAATCGCCGGCCGTCCGGCTCTGCAGTCAACACAGTCTTGCCCGAGATGTGCGGCCGGGGGGGGGGGCGGAGGAATAGATGGGGGGCTCCCCCTCCCCAGCGAGAAAGTCAAGCTTTGAAAATAAATAGATGGCAACTCAGAGGTGCCCCCCCCTCCGCATGCACACACACCCTCCCGCCAGAAATGAGGCTCCTGTCCGATGCGTGCAGATTGAACATGGGAAATGCAAAACGGGGGGGGGAGGCCAAGGTTTCCCCCCCACCCCCCCACCCCGATCTTTTGCAACGGGCACAACATTTGCAACTGCAAGGATCTTTCTCCCTCTCGCCCCCCCCCCAGGTTTACGCGCGTGGCGTCTCGCTCCGGCCATGCATTGACCGCTCCCCCCCCTTTAAAAAAATCCGGTGCAACGTCGCCCCCCCCCCCACACACACACACCATCACCACCTTCCAACCGTGCGAGGGAGGCTCTTCCCGTGTGGCTGCATCGCCTCTCCCTCCCCACCACCAAACCCCTGCTTAGGAGGAGATGCCGCCGCCGCCTCCCCCCCCCGCGATCCCTTACTGTTTGCAGGAACGCAGCGCCGGGCTCCGGGGGGGGGGGGGGCGTTCGCCACGCGTCCCGTGTAATCCTCCGGAAAGGGGGGAGCGCAAAAAAAAAAAAGGGGGAAATGCACGGGGAGATTTCTCTTTTGCAAAATAATAATAATAATAATACTCGAGAAAATAAGGGGAAAAATCCCCCACGCTTTGCACGCACAGGCGCCCGGGTTGCAACGTGCGAGCGAGAACTCCGTGGCGGGGGGAGGGGGGAGAGGGGAGGTCGGTCGGCGGAAGAAATCCAAAAATGCACCGCGGTGGGCGGTGGGGGGGGGATGTCTCTTTTGCAAAAATAAAAAATTAGGAAAAGATCCCCCCCGCTTTTGCAGGCGCACCCGCACACCCGGGCCGGGCTGCAAGGCGCGGTGCGGGTCACGCGCGGCGGGGGTCGCCGGAGGCAGCCGCCGGGCGGAGGGCGAGCCGAGCCGAGCCGCAGCCTGCGCCGAGCCAGCCGCGAGGGCGCATCGTCGCCTCCGCCAGCGCCGGCGATCCCCACACGAGCGCGCACGCACACGCGCCTCGGCCCCCCTTTTCTTGCGGCAAAGCGCGGCCACGCCTCCCGACCCCCCCCTCCCCTCCCCTCCCCTCCCCGCCGCCCGGGCACAGCCTCGGCCGGACCCACGGCCGGAGACGCCCGGTGGGAGGGGGGCCGGGGGTCGGCTGGTCCGGTAACTCTTCCAGCCTCTCCACCACCACCGCCCCGGGAAGGGTCGTGGGCATGTTGGAATTGGCCGGGGCGGTCGAGAGGATCGCTTTTGAGGAAGGCTTGCCAAAAAAAGAGAGAGGAGCCTCCCTGCAAGCAGAAGACTAGCCCCGCAGGGAGCTCTGGCCCTTGATGGAGGCCAGGCGCTCTAGCAGTTCCAGGATTGGCTGGCGGGGGTTGAGAGAATCACCTTTTTGCATGCTTGCCAAAAAAGAAAAAGGTGGGAGCCTCCCTGCAAGCAGAAAACTAGTCCTGCAGGGAGCTCTGGCCCTTGATGGAGGCCAGCCGCTCTAGCAGTTCCAGGACTGGCTGGCAGAGGTTGAGAGAAGCACCTTTGGCTGGCGGGGGTTGAGAGAATCACCTTTTTGCATGCTTGCCAAAAGAGAAAAAGGTGGGAGCCTCCCTGCAAACAGAAAACTAGTCCCGCAGGGAGCTTTGGCCCTTGATGGAGGCCAGCCGCTCTAGCAGTTTCAGGACTGGCTGGCAGAGGTTGAGAGAAGCACCTTTGGCTGGTCGGGCTTGAAAGAATCACTTTTTTGCATGCTTGCCAAAAAAGAAAAAGGCAGGAGCCTTCCTGCAAGCAGAAAACTAGTCCTGCAGGGAGCTTTGGCCCTTGATGGAGGCCAGCCGCTCCAGCAGTTTCAGGATTGGCTGGCAGAGGTTAAGAGAATCACCTTTGGCTGGCGGGGGGTTGAGAGAATCACCTTTTTGCATGCTTGCCAAAAAAGAAAAAGGTAGGAGCCTCCCTGCAAGCAGAAAACTAGCATCACAGGGAGTTTTGGCCCTTGAGGGATGCGATCCACTCCAGCAGCTCAGGATTGGCTGGCGGGGGGGGGGGAGTTGAGAGAATCACCTTTTTGCATACTTGCCAAGAAAAGGAAAGGTAGGAGCCTCCGTGCAAGCAGAAAACTAGCCCCACAGGGAGCTTTGGCCCTTGAGGGATGCGATCCACTCTAGCAGCTCAGGATCGGCTAGCCGTGGGTTGAAAGAATCACATTTTCTGAATGCTCGCTGCACAAAGAAGAAAAACTAGAAACCTCCCCACAGGCAGAAAACTAGCCCCACAGGGAACTTTGGCCCTTGATGGATGCGGTCCACTCTAGCAGCTCAGGGTTCTATTGGGACTGGATGGATGCGGTTGAGAAAATAATGTTTTTCAATGCTTGCCAAAAAAAGAAAACTTCCTGGAAGGCAGGAAGTTTGCCAGAAGCAGAGCTGACCCAGCTGAGCTCTGAGAAGGAGCTAGGTGTTTGAGCTGCCAGAGGGGTGAGTGGTATTTTTATTTATTTACTTTCAGCTGAGGTGCTTTAGCTGAGAAGGTACTGTGTCAGTGACTGTATTTGGGAGTGTGTGGGTGAGTTGTAACAGACTCCTGACTGCTGGAGTTAGGGTGTGAAAGGGTCATTGTTGCCTGTAATTAAGTGCTTGGGTGAAATTGAATAGCAGACTCCTGGCTGCTGGAGTTGGGGTGTGGAAGGGGCTTTGTTTGACCGTCATTAAGTGCCTTGGGTGAATTTGAGTAGCTGCTGGCCACGCCCTCTCCTGGGAGACAATTCCATTTAAGGCAGGAAGTTTGCAAGAGGCACGAGCCTCTGGCACGAGCCAAAGGGCGAGGCTCTTTGCCTGTGGCTCTTGGCCTAGGGGCTCTGTAAGAAGCCCAGGAAGAGCCAGAAAGCCAGGACCTTGGCTCCTTGGTAAGGTAAGGTAAGTAGACTCCTACAACAGGAGCCATATAAATACAAAGTGTTTTAAAAGGGGGGTTATAGAAAAGTATTTGTTTAAAAACAATTATGAAGCCAGAATGCCAGCAGGGGGTTGGGGGCTATCCAGTGTTTTGCATGGAGTGTCACATGTATGACTATCTGCCCACTGGTCAGAAGTCTTGGGTGTGTGCTCGGTGCAAGGAGCTCCTGGTTCTCAGGGAGCGAGTTTGCTCCCTTGAGGCCAAGGTGGCTGACCTGGAGAAGCAGGGACAGTCAGTTAGGTGCACGGGGAAGACTCTCGGGGACTTGTTAGATATGTCCCACTCTGGATCTGGCAGCCCGGCTGCTGCCAGGGAGCATGAGGGTCAAGGGGAAAAGGGGCACCATGCTGAGGATAAGGGGAATGTGCCCTCAGAAGGGACCTCTTCTTCAGCTGGTGAACGGGTATCCTTTCGTACCAAGGAACCGTCCCTGGGAAGGGTGGGAGGGGGCTCTTGGTAGTTGGTGATTCGATCCTTAGGCAGGTAGACAGCTGGGTGGCTAACCCGCGTACTGACCGTATGGTGACTTGCCTGCCTGGTGCGAAGGTAGCGGACATTACGCGTGTTTTAGATAGGCTGGTAGATAGTGCTGGGGAGGAGCCGGTGGTCGTGGTGCACGTCGGCACCAACGATGTGGGGAAATGCAGTCGTGAGGTCCTGGAGGAGAAATTTAGGCTGCTGGGCAGGAAACTCAAGGCCAGGACCTCCAAGGTAGCCTTCTCGGAAGTGCTACCTGTTCCACGCGCAGGGCCGGAGAGACGGGCACAGATCAGGAGTCTCAATGCGTGGATGAGACGGTGGTGTAGGGGGAAGGGTTCAAGTTTGTTAGGCACTGGGATGCTTTTTGGGACAAGAGGAGCTGTACAAAAGGGACGGTCTCCACTTGTCCCGAGAAGGAACCAGGCTGCTGGCACTCAAAATCAAAAAGGTGGCAGAGCAGTTTTTAAACTGAATAATGGGGGAAAGCCGACAGGAGATGAAAAGTCTCTGGTTCGGGATGGCTCATCTCAAAGAGATGAAGGGGTAGCTATTACTTTTGTACAAGGAAATGGATTACAATTGTCCACTGAGACTGTGGCTAATGATAGGAACTGCCTGGCAAGGTCTCGAGGCAGCAAGAGGAAGGCTGTGGGCTTAACAAACATGGGAAACTATAAGTGTTTATACACAAATGCTAGAAGTCTCCGAGGTAAAATCGGGGAGTTGGAATGCTTGGTGTTGGGGGGAAATAGACATTGTGGGTATTTCAGAAACTTGGTGGGATGAGGAAAATCAGTGGGATACGGTGATTCCTGGTTATAAATTATATCGGAGGGATAGGGGGAAAGGGTTGGAGGTGGGGTGGCTCTGTATGTCAGAGAGGGTGTACCATCCAGTAAGATTGAGAGGGTAAGAGAATTGGATTCGCTTCTGGAAATGCTATGGGTTGAAATAGTGGGTCCAAAAGGAGGCTTAACAGTGGGAGTTTGTTATCGCCCACCAGATCAAAAGATAGAGGAGGATTATAAAATGATGAATGAATTAAAGATAGCGGCTAGACGAAATAACTGTGTTGTAATAGGCGACTTTAACTACCCACACATTGATTGGGTCAATATGAGTTCTAGTCGGGAAAAAGAGATTGCGTTCTTAGACACTCTCAATGACTGTGCTGTGGAACAGATGGTCACAGATCCTACCAGGGGAGAGGCGATCCTGGATTTGGTCCTAAGTAACACCCAAGACCTGGTGAGAGATGTAAAAGTGATTGCACCACTTGGGAACAGTGACCATAATGTCATTGAGTTTAACATTTGTACAGATAGGGAGTTGCCCAAAAAGACTGACGCAACCACTTTTAACTTTAAAAGGGGTAACTTCTCTGGTATGAGGGGACATGTGAGGAAGAAATTGAAAGGAAGAGTGGAGAAGGTCAAAACCATTGGGGAAGCTTGGAGACTATTTAAAAAGACAATCCTAGAAGCTCAGAAAAAATATATACCGCAGGTTAGGAAAGGTACAAATAGGTATAGAAAAAAGCCTGCATGGTTAACAAATAAAGTAATGGAAGCTGTAAAAGGTAAGAAGGATTCCTTTAAGCGGTGGAAAGCTAGTCTTAGTGAGGTTGATAAAAGGGAACACAGACTATGGCAAATAAAATGCAAGTCTGTGATCAGGCAAGCAAAAAGGGAATATGAGGAGCATATCGCAAAAAACATAAAGACCAACAATAAAACTTTCTTCAAATACATTAGAAGTAGGAAGCCAGCCAGGGAGGCAGTGGGGCCCTTGGATGACCAAGGGGTAAAAGGAGTAGTGAAGGATGATAGGGAAATGGCTGAGAAGCTGAATGCATTTTTTGCCTCTGTCTTCACTGTGGAAGAGGAGAAGTGTTTGCCCACTCCAGAAGCACCGATTTCGGGAGGGGGTTTGAAAGACCTGAATCAGATTGCGGTGACAAGAGAGGAAGTCCTCCGACTGATGGACAATTTAAAAACTAATAAATCACCAGGCCCGGATGGCATTCATCCGAGAGTTCTGAAAGAACTCAAATGTGAACTTGTGGATCTCCTGACAAAAATATGTAATCTTTCTTTAAAATCTGCCTCCATTCCTGAGGACTGGAAGGTAGCTAATGTCACTCCAATCTTTAAAAAGGGCTCCAGGGGAGATCCAGGAAATTACAGGCCAGTCAGTCTGACATCGATACCGGGTAAATTGGTGGAAACTGTTATTAAGGAAAGAATTAGTAGGCACATTGATGAACAAAAACTATTGAGGCAGACTCAGCATGGGTTCTGTAAAGGAAGATCTTGTCTCACTAACCTGTTAGTGTTTTTTGAGGGAGTGAACAAACATGTGGACAAGGGGGACCCAATAGATATTATTTACCTTGACTTCCGGAAAGCTTTTGATACAGTTCCTCATCAAAGGCTCCTAAGTAAGCTCAATAGTCATGGGATAAAAGGACAAGTCCTCTTGTGGATCAAAAACTGGCTTATAAATAGGAAACAGAGAGTGAGTATAAATGGGAAACTTTCTCAGTGGAGGGTGGTAAGCAGTGGGGTACCACAGGGATCAGTACTCGGTCCGATGCTTTTTAACTTGTTTATTAACGATTTGGAATTGGGAGTAAGCAGTGATGTGGCTAAATTTGCAGATGACACAAAGTTGTTCAGGGTGGTGAAAACCAGGGAGGATTGTGAGGCACTCCAAAGGGATCTGTTGAGGATGGGTGAGTGGGCGTCAACGTGGCAAATGGGGTTCAATGTGGCCAAGTGCAAAGTGATGCACATTGGAGCCAAAAATCCTAAATATAAATACACATTGATGGGGTCTGATCTGGCAGAGACTGACCAAGAGAGAGATCTTGGAGTCGTAGTGGATAACTCGCTGAAAATGTCTACACAATGTGTAGCTGCAATAAAGAAGGCCAATGCTATGCTGGGGATTATTAGGAAGGGAATTGATAACAAATCAGCCAGTATCATCATGCCCCTGTATAAATCATTGGTGCGACCTCATTTGGAATACTGTGTACAGTTCTGGTCACCACATCTCAAAAAGGATATTATAGCATTGGAAAAAGTGCAGAGAAGGGCAACTAGAATGATAAAAGGGTTGGAACACCTTCCCTATGAAGAAAGGTTAAAATGCTTGGGGCTCTTTAGCTTGGAGAAACGACGGCTGAGGGGTGACATGATCGAGGTTTATAAGATTATGAATGGGATTGAGCAGGTTGAGAAAGAAGTACTTTTCTCCCTTTCTCACAATACAAGAACTCGTGGGCACTCTATGAAATTGCTGAGCAGTCGGGTTAAAACAGATAAAAGGAAATACTTCTTCACCCAAAGAGTGATTAACATATGGAATTCACTGCCACAGGAGGTCGTGGCAGCTGCAAGCATGGACAGTTTCAAGAGGAAATTAGATAAACATATGGAGCAGAAGTCCACCAGTGGCTATTAGCCACAGGGTATGGATGGGAACTCTCAGTCTGGGGCAGGTGATGCACTCTATTCTTGGTGCTGGAGGGGGCAGCAGTGGGAGGGCTTCTGGTGCCCTGGCCCCACTGCTGGACCTCCGGATGGCACCTGGTATATTTTGGCCGCTGTGTGACAGAGTGTTGGACTAGATGGGCCATTGGCCTGATTCAACATTGGCTTCTCTTATGTTCTTATGTTCTTAAAAAGGTAGGAACCTTCCTGCAAGCAGAAAATTGACCTCACAGGGAGCTCTGGCCCTTCATGGATGCGACCCACTCTAGCACCTTAGGACTGTCTAGCTATGGTTGAGAGAATCACATTTTTGAATGCTTGCTGCACACAGAAAAAGAAA
>JAPDNY010000069.1:0-192808 GCA_029375565.1 Gekko gecko
TTCTCCTTCTAAGAGTCATTGCAGCAGCTTCCTGAGGGCAGGAATAGTGTCAGGTAGTCCTGCCATGATGGATGGAGTAGGGAGGGAGGATGGGACTTGTGTTGTGTTGTGGTGTGTAGGGCGGGAGGTTGGGATCATGGGGGTGTTGATTTATGCACCTGGAGTGTTCGAATGGAATTCGGAGGGCGAGCTCTGCAGGCTCTATCTCTGGTAGACTTAACACCCTGACCTTGGTGGAGACAGGCTGTGTGCTTCCTATCGCTTTCAAAGCTACAGCTTGGCTGGGAACAATGGGGGCGGTGGGAACTTCATTAGTATAGTAGCTTTCGGTTCTCATTCGCTTACTAGGCACTCATTGGTGGAAGGGGGGGTCCCCATTCACCCCCTTTCTGGTATAACTGCTTGCTTTTTGTAATCACGTTATTCTGAACAATGAATCTGCTCCAGTAACCTAATATTGCAGCTTTATAATAAAATGCTATTCTTGCTTCAATGAACAAGACCTGGTGTTTGGCTGACTAAGTTAGGGTCTCTGACAGTTTGTTCAGAATCCTTCATTGTTTGGGACTGGTCGGAAACCCGCAGCTCCAACATGAGTGGCGGTGAAGAAGACACTCTCCCGATCGAAGACGAAAAGAAGGAGGACAAGAAACCTCCTGTGACAACCGTACCC
This sequence comes from Gekko gecko, assembly GCA_029375565.1. NCBI lineage: Eukaryota > Metazoa > Chordata > Lepidosauria > Squamata > Gekkonidae > Gekko > Gekko gecko. The sequence continues at coordinate 674 of JAPDNY010000069.1, forward strand.
ACGGAAGCCCCAGGCACGTATGTACCGGTAACAAGGGGCCAGGAGTACGACTTTGGAGGGCCCTACGGAGATCCGTATGGTGCAACCTACGGCGGGGTAACCACCCGAATCAAGCAGCGACGAGATTGGGTGAAGCCCCTGGCAGAAACGCATGAGACGTGGTTTGCGACCCCGAGAGCTTCGGTGCGATTGAGCCACACCGAGAGGTCGGTCCGCAGACTGACCACGGCCGAAGGGCTGGAAGACACCTGCCGAGACTCCGAGGGCCTGGAAAGCGCCGTGGTGAGACGGAGGTGGAGTGGTGAACCGAGCCAAGATCGCCTGGTTCGCCTTCTAGATGAATCCCTCGCTCGCATTCCCCAGATGATCGCGGAGGGCATCCGAGAAGAGCGGGAGCGGCAACGGCGGGAGGAACCACCCGACCAACCCCCTCAAGATCAGCGACAGGTGCCGGTTCCGGACCAACAGAATGTGCCGGCTCAACCCCCCGCTCAACCGGCGGGGCCAGGTCCGCAAGGACCACCGGGGCAGCCACCCCCCCGACCATGGGGGTTCCTGCCACCGAAGCCGGCAGAGCTCCTTGATGCAGATTTTGATGGAGACCCCGAGAAGTTTCCTTTCTTCCTGGTGAGGGCCGAGCGATTTATCGAGACGTGGGGCCACCTGTTTCAACACGAAGATCGAATGGTGGATGTCATAGCCTCGCACCTGAAAGACGCAGCGGCTGACTGGTATGTGGGACTCCACCAGGCTGATGGGCGGGAGCTGAGGGAAATCGATGCCTTCATGTGGGCCATGAAGGAACAGTTCGAAGACGTGAATGCCAATAAGACGGCCAAAGCGGCCATCCGTGCCCTCAAGCAAGGCGCCAAGTCGGTGAGAGATTACACGGCTGAATTCCGCAGGTGTGCAGCCAAAACTCGAGGGTTGCACAACGGGACTCTAGCAGACCATTACAAATTGGGACTCAACGCGGAGATTCGTCGTTCAGTCACCAAGACCCAAGATCCAGACACATTAACAGGCTGGATACAAGCGGCTATCACCATGGAAAACCGCTTGAAAACCATCAAACTGGATGATGCAGCAGCGATGAATAAAGGGGGCCAGTCGGGCCCTACACCAGCTACGCAAGGGAAGAATCCACCACCGAACCCGAGACCCAAGGACGGCACGAGAGAGCTTAGGATGAAGCAAGGTCTCTGCCTGAAATGCGGGGAAGGGGGCCACTTCGCGGCGAACTGCCCAGGCTCCCCCGCATCGACCGGGGCCGCCAAAGGAATCAAGAAGAAGTTTGACACTTCCACCCCAAAGCCTGTGGCGAAACCGAGAGGGGCAAAGGCCTTACAAGCCAAGCCGCTCAGTGAGGCATCGGATTCGTCGGATGGCGAGACCGTGCAGCCGGGAAACGAGACGGACCTGCTGTAAATAGCGCTGAACAGCAGGTCCCGGACTCCCAAGCGCAAATCCCGGTGAGCAGACCCCCCTCTCTTTTTTTTCTCACGGTGACTTTGATGGACCCGGGTCTACTGACCCATGTGAGGGTGCGAGCTCTCATTGACTCAGGGTGTGGGAGAGACCTGATCAACCCCACACTGGTAACGGGACTGGGGGCGAAGGTGATTAAATTGACAGATCCCCTGATTTTCACGCAAATGGATGGCTCTACAATGAAAGAGCCGTGCAAATATGAGACTGTTCCCTTGCGTGTAGGGATTGGGCACCATTGGGAGGAGAGGCCCTTCATCGTCACCCCTTCTGCCCGGTTTCCCCTAGTGCTCGGAAGCGCGTGGTTCTTCGATCATGACCCCCATGTACTATGGGGGGAGGGGAAAGTGAATTTCATTGCTAAGAAATGCCAGCCCCACCTGTGGAAACCGGAGTGGGGTGTCCCAATAGGGGGGGAGTCGTTGCTGATGGTAGGGGTAGCGGGAGCAGAATTAGAGATGATTCCATCAGAGTACCGCGATTTGGCTTCCGTCTTTGGGGAAGAGGAAGCCGATGAACTACCCCCCCACAGAAACTCTGACTGTGCTATTGAAATTTTACCGAATCAAAAGTTACCTAAAGGCAAGTTATATTCTATGAGCCCTTCGGAAAAGGTAGAATTAAGGAGATTTATCGACAAAAACTTAAGCAGGGGGTTTATAAGACCTGCCTCCTCCCCGTTCGCAGCCCCAGTCCTTTTCTGGAAGAAGAAGGACGGGGGGTTGCGGTTGTGCACTGACTATCGAGGCTTGAATGCGGTCTCCAACACGAACGCTTACCCCATGCCCCTGATCAAGGACTTGTTGGCTGCGGTGGCTGGGGGGAAAGTATTCTCGAAGCTAGATCTCCGAGATGCCTACTTCAGGGTGCGAATAAGGGAGGGGGATGAATTCAAAACGGCATTTAATACCCCCCTGGGTCAATTTGAATACTTAGTCATGCCGTTCGGTCTTCAGGGAGCACCGGGGGTCTTCATGAATTTAATTAATGGTGCTCCATAAGTACTTATTCAAGGGGGTCCTTGTTTACCTTGATGACATACTTCTGTATTCCCCTGACATAAAATCCCATGTGAAACTGGTGCGAGAAGTGTTGCAAACGTTGCACAAGCATAAGCTCTTTGCCAAGCTGTCTAAATGTGAATTTCATAAGACGGAGATCTCGTTCCTGGGCTACCGTATATCGCAAAGGGGGATCGAGATGGACCCTGACAAAATAAAGGATGTGGTGGGGTGGGAGCCACCCAAGACTCGGAGGCAACTCCAAGGGTTCCTCGGATTCGCGAACTTTTACAGATCATTTCTCTCGAACTTTGCTCAAGTGGCTCTCCCCTTAACTGACCTGCTTAAAACGAAAGGGAAGCCACCGGAATGCACTCGACCCGGAGCCAAGTTAAATTGGTCTCCGGAATGCCAATGTGCGTTTGACCAGTTGAAAGCCCTCTTTATGTCGGAGCCGGTGTTGGCTCATCCAAATGAACTTAAGAAATTCATTGTGCAAGTAGACGCTTCTGACGTTGCAATGAGAGGGGCGATCCTCCAAGAGGGGGATGATGGTAAACTGCACCCCCTTGCCTATGTTTCCAGAAAGTTTAATGACACGGAACGGAATTGGTCGGTGTGGGAGAAAGAAGCGGGATCGATCCGCTTAGCGTTAGCGACCTGGCGCCATTGGCTTGAGGGGGCGCGGGTTCCCTTTGAGGTGTGGACTGATCATAAAAACCTCGAGCTTCTCCGCTCCCCTCGTTCCTTGAACGCCAAACAGCTGCGTTGGGCTGATTTCTTCTCTAAGTTCAATTTCACTCTACACCACTTCCCTGGGAAATCTAACTCGCTTGCTGACGCACTGTCACGCCTCCCACAGCATGACAGTAAGAGGGAGGAGATTCGTGACTCTGTTTTTACGCCGTCCCAATTGGGAGGAGCAGTAACCACTCGGAAACAAACCAAACGTCCCCCTCCGTCCCCGACCCCTCCCTCTAACGACTGGGTAGCGAAATTCTCTACAGCTATGTCTGACGCTGATAGGGAGGAGGTAAGGGGGGAGGACGGAGTCACTCAAGATGCGCATGGCTGCTGGAAGAAGAATGGTAAACTGTTTGTGCCCAGCTCCCTTCGGGGGGAGGTGATGGGTTGGGCACACGGCTCGAAACTGGCGGGGCACACGGGGTTTGTAAAATCCCTCCAGCTCTTGCAGAGACAATTCTGGTGGCCTGGGCTAAGAAAAGACATTTCGTTGTTCACTTCGGCTTGCCAAACGTGCTTAATGAGCAAGCCCAGACCCGGTAAAACCCCAGGAGCTTTACAACCCCTCCCCACGCCGGCTCGTCCATGGGAAGTGATATCGATGGACTTTATTACTGACTTGCCCCCCAGTGGGGGAAATACTGTCATATGGGTAATAGTGGATCTGTTTACTAAGCAAGCCCATTTCGTTCCGTTTGCCTCAATCCCGTCTGCCAAGAAACTAGCCTCGGCTTTTTTGCAACATGTTGTGAGACTCCACACTTTACCTGCTAAAGTGATCTCGGATAGGGGGGTACAATTTGTTTCTCATTTCTGGAGTGAATTGATGTCACTGCTTGGGGTGGAGCGGGCGGTTAGCAGTGCGTACCACCCAGAAACTGATGGGCAGACTGAACGTGTGAATCAAACCCTTGAGCAATACTTAAGGTGTTTTACAAACTTTCAGCAAGACAATTGGCACTCCCTTTTACCTTTGGCTGAGTTTTGTTACAATAACACTCAGCACTCTTCTACTGGTATGTCTCCCTTTAAGGCGGTCCATGGATATGATGCCCCGCCTTTGCCGTTCTTAGATTCTCCCGACCTCCCGGCGGGAGATGCGGGTGACTGGTGCAAAAAACTGCAAGCAGCAAAGGAGGCCTATAGGATCCAGGCTGACAAGAAACGTAACCTGTCCTGGGTTCCTAAGTGTGGGGAGTTTGCCTATTTGTCCACGCAAAATTTATGTGGTATACAGCCGAGTCGCAAACTCGGATGGAAATTTGTTGGACCTTTTGAGATTGTGAGAGTAATTAACAATGTGACTGTGGAACTTGCCTTGCCTAAGTCTCTAAAGTCTGTTCATCCTGTCTTTCATGTAAGGCTTCTACGCCGGGCGCCTGAGGAGAACAAATGGAGACCGCGACAGCCCGCCCCGCCTTCGCTGATGGTGGGGGGGAACCTCACTATGAAGTTTCACAGATACTGGACTCTAAAATTTCTCGTAATCGCTTGTTTTATCTAGTTGAATGGATTGATTTCGGGCCTGAACAGAGGGAATGGGTGCGGGCGGAAAATGTTCTGGCCCCCCGGTTAATCAGAGCTTTTCATAAGCTGTACCCCCACAAACCAAAGGGGTAGATTTATTTTCGAGAGGGCTGCATGTCAGGTAGTCCTGCCATGATGAATGGAGTAGGGAGAGAGGATGGGCCTTGTGTTGTGTTGTGGTGTGTAGGGTGGGAGGTTGGGATCATGGGGGTGTTGATTTATGCACCTGGAGTGTTCGAATGGAATGCGGAGGGCGAGCTCTGCAGGCTCTATCTCTGGTAGACTTAACACCCTGACCTTGGTGGAGACAGGCTGTGTGCTTCCTATCGCTTTCAAAGCTACAGCTTGGCTGGGAACAATGGGGGCGGTGGGAACTTCATTAGTATAGTAGCTTTCGGTTCTCATTCGCATACTAGGCACTCATTGGTGGAAGGGGGGGTCCCCATTCACCCCCTTTCTGGTATAACTGCTTGCTTTTTGTAATCACGTTATTCTGAACAATGAATCTGCTCCAGTAACCTAATATTGCAGCTTTATAATAAAATGCTATTCTTGCTTAAATTAACAAGACCTGGTGTTTGGCTGACTAAGTTAGGGTCTCTGACAAATAGTGTCTGAGACCAAAGCAGCCCTCCTTCAAGGCCAACCTTTTCTCCTCCAAAGAGTCATTGCTGTAGCTTCCTGAGGGCCAACATTTTCTCCTCCAAAGGCAGCCGGCCTTCAAGGCCAATCTCTTCTTTTTGAAAGAGTCATTGCAGCAGCTTCCTGAGGGCAGGAATACTGTCCGATACCAAGGCAGCCCTCCTTCAAGGCCAACCTTTTTCCTTCAAACAGTCATTGCAGTAGCTTCCTGAGGGCAGGAATAGTGTCTGAGACCAAGGCAGCCTGCCTTCAAGGCCAACCTTTTCTTTTTGAAAGAGTAATTGCAGTAGCTTCCTGAGGGCAGGAATAGTGTCTGAGACCAAGGCAGCCTGCCTTCAAGGCCAACCTTTTATTTTTTAAAGAGTCATTGCAGTACCTTCCTGTGGGCAGGAATAGTGTCTGAGACCAAGGCAGCCCGCCTTCAAGGCCAACCTTTTCTCTTCTAAAGAGTCATTGCAGCAGCTTCCTGAGGTCAGGAATAGTGTCTGACACCAAGGCAGCCTCCCTTCAAGGGCAACCTTTTCTCTTCTGAATAGTCATTGCAGCAGCTTCCTGAGGGCAGGAATCGTGTCCGAGACCAAGGCAGCCCTTCTTCAAGGCCAACCTTTTCTCCTTCAAACAGTCATTGCAGCAGCTTCCTGAGGGAAGGAATAGTGTCTGAGACCAAGGCAGCCCACCTTCAAGGCCAACCTTTTCTCCTTCAAAGAGTGGTTGCTGCAGCTTCCTGAGGGAAGGAATAGTGTCTGAGACCAAGGCAGCCCACCTTCAAGGCCAACCTTTTCTTTTTTAAAGAGTCATTGCAGCACCTTCCTGTGGGCAGGAATACTTTTCGAGACCAAGGCCAACCTTGGGGCAGGAATAGTGAGGGCAGGAATAGTGTCTGAGACCAAGGCAGCCCGCCTTCAAGGCCAACATTTCTCCCTCGAAGAGTGATTGCTCAAGCTTTCTGAGGGCAGGAATAGTGTCTGAGACCAAGGCAGCCTGCCTTCAAGGCCAACCTTTTCTCCTTCAAGGAGTCATTGCAGCAGCTTCCTGAGGGCAGGAATAGTGTCTGAAACCAAGGCAGCCTTCGTTCATGGGAAACCTTTTCTCCTTTGCAGGGTCATTGCATCAGCTTACTTTAGTGGTGATCGGTGTTTGAGACTGAGAAGTCTTCCAGCTGGAGCAGCCTTGTCATTTCATAGGTTCATTGCAGTATCTTGCCGGGTGTCCGAGACTGAGGATTCTGCCGGAGAGGGCAAGCCTGTCTCCTTTGTAGAGTTATTGCAGCAATTTACTGCAGGGAGGAATGGTGTTGAAGCCCAAGGAACCTTCCTTTGAGGGCAACCTTGTCATCTTTGTAGGCTCTATACAGCCGCTTGCCCCAGAGAGAAACGTTGTCCGATTCAGAGCAGCCTCCCTGTGAAGGCCACCTTGTCTCCTTGGTGGGGTCATTGGAGCAGCTTCCTGCAGGCAGGAATGGTCTCTGAGACTGAAGAGCCTGCCGGCGAGGACCACCTTGTTTCCTTTGTAGAGTTATTGCAGCCGCTTGCCACAGGGAGCATGGGGGTCTGCGACCAAGGAGCCTGCCACCAATGGCCACCTTTTCTCCTTCCGGGGGTCATTGCAATAATTTCCCGTAGGGGGGAGTCATGTCACAGCCAGAGGAGTCTGCCTGCGTCGGCAGCCTTCTTTTGCTTCATCCTGGCATTGCAGCCACTCCCTGTCGAGTGGACGGGTGTCTGAGACCAGGGAGCCTGCCTGAGGGGGAAACCCTGTCTCTTGGAAAGACGTTGCAGAGATTTGCCACAGGAGGAATGGGGTCCGGGAGAGCGAGGGGCCTGCTACTCACGAGGGCCTTGTCGCCACGATCGCATCCTGGCAGCCCCTGTCCATAGAGTGGGCAGGTGTCCAAGTCCAGTGAGCCTGCCTGGGAGGGTAATTTGCCTCCCTTGTAGGGTCACTGCAGCTGCTTTGTGCGTGCAGGAATGGTGTCTGAGACTGAGGAGCCTGCCAGGGAGGGTAACCTTGCCTCCTGTGTAGGGCGACTGTATCCACTTCTCACTGGTAGGAATCGTCTCCAGGCCCGAGGAGCCTGCCCGCTAGTTGTCTCTGGCGTAGTGTCATGGCAACAGTTGCCTGCGAGGATGCGTGGTGTCTGAGACTGGTTGGCCTGCCCGTGAGCATCCGTGCGATGAAAACGCAGGCGGTAGAGGATCCGGATCCACTGCCCAAAGACATAGTCCAGTTTCTCAGGATCGGCCAGAAGCTGGAGGTAGAAGTAGCGCCCGCTGGCCAGGCTCACTTTCAGCTGGTACTGGTTCTCGTCATGAACAAAGAGGCGGACACACTTCAGAGGCATAAGCCTGTGGGGGAGGAGAAAAGGAGGCATGTAAATCGAGAGAGCCAAAAAGCAGCCCCCTACCCTGTTACCCAGTGTCAGTTGGTATCCCTGGGCTAATCCAGTGCTGGTGGTGGTGACCGAAAAAGGCCAACGAGGCCTGTGCTCAGCATATCTGAGAGACCATTTCTCCCCAGATGTCCCACCAGGACAAGAAGAGAAGGTTTTCTCAGCAGATGCCCTAATTTGTGGCATAACCTCCTCCCCCCTGGAAACGCCCAAGCCAGAGGCCCTCAGGACTGTCACTCGGAAAAAGAAATCTTAGCTAATTAATCCTATGCATTCCAGTTGATCAAATAGTTTTGTCTATGAATGTGCATAAGACGAAAAGTCATCCTGAAGAAGGAAGGGGCTGTCAATGGGGCTGCATTCAGGCATTGTTAACAAACTGGAGTCTGAACCCGGTTTATTATGTGGTTCAAACAGGCCTGCCTCTCACACATGCGGTTTCTGGTTTGGGAAGTCTTCTTTGATCTAACTCTCACTTGTAGTCTTCTTCAAATGCAGGCACTTCAACTAGTTAGGGGTTCTTTCTTTCTGGGTAACCAACATTCTACAGCAAGGGTCTTCTGGGTAACTGGATTCTAAACCAGAATCTTGGTTTAGAATCCCAGTTGCTGGAAAGGAAGGAATTCCAGTTTTCTGAAGTGCTTGCCGTCAAACAAAGATGGCCCCGGACTGAAGCTTTCTGCAGGACATGCCCCCCCCTCGCCCACTGCCAGTTGGCTACCCTGCAACTATGGCGTTTACCCTGAGATTTTCTCTTTGCATCTGTCTCTGGGTAAGCCAACTGGGGATAACACTTTGCACACCTGACAAATGCGTTGTGGCCCTTGCACCCTTATGCCACAATGGATCTGCTAGTCTTTGTGACCATTTCATTTTGTCTTTGCTGTTAACAGAGTGGCACAGCTACTCCCCTGGAACCCACCAGCATCTGTCCCTGAAGCAGCCGTGAGATCCTAAGGTCTCCTCATTTTGCATTAGCTGGGACTGTTTTTTCTGCATACATCTACTGGTGGGAAAAATCTGGGGGATCTCTCTGAGCATGTGGAGAGGGCCTTTCCCAGGGGTCTTTTCGTAGAAAAACAGCTGCAGGAGCTCATTAGCATATGGTATGCTAATGAGCTATTAGGCTATTAGCATATGCCACGCCCCCTGACATCACCGGAAGTGATGTCAGAAGGGGAAGCAAAAGGGGGGGAGCATCTTCAAAAGCCTCCCCTTCCCTTCCCCAGCTGGTCTGGGTGGGGAAGCTAAGAGAGAAGGGGTTTAAAGTTTAAACTCCTTCTCATGAGAGTTGGGCCACAGAAGGAGGAAAGAGGGAAGGAAAGAGAGAGAGTAGAGAGAAGGAAAGAAGGAAGGAAAGAGAGAAAGAAAGAGAGGGAAGAAGGAGGGAAACAGGAAAAGGAGGAAAAAGAGAAGAGAAGAAGGTGGGAAAGAAGGAAAGAAAGAGAGAAGAGAAGAGAAGAGAAGAGAAGAGAAGAGAAGAGAAGAGAAGAGAGAGAAGAGAAGAGAAGAGAAGAGAAGAGAAGAGAAGAGAAGAATGAGGGAAAGAGGAAAAAGAAAGAAGGAAAGGAGGGAATGAAAGAAATTCAGTGGCAATTCAGCCCCATTATACCCTATGGGCCATTGAAGTCAATGGTGAAAACATAGGGTATATTCTGGGGGCTGGAGGGAGAGGGTTTGGGGAGAGGCTCCAAGATCACAGGATAGCTGATGGAGCCTCTCCCCAAGATACCCACCAAGTTTCAAGAACATTGGACCAGGGGGTAACTACTCTCAGGGTAACTTTTTTTCCCACCATAGAGAACAATGGAGGAAATGGGGCAACCTGTTTGGGGGCCCATAGAATTTGACCCCCTGGTCCAATGTTCTTGAAACTTGGTGGGTATCTTGGGGAGAGGCTCCATCAGCTATCCTGTGAGTTTCGAGCCTCTCCCTCAAACCCCTCCCCTCCAGCCCCTAGAATATACCCTATGTTTTCACCATTGACTTCAATGGCCCATAGGATATAATGGAGCTGAAATTGACATTCGGCTGCCTGAAAGACTCTCCGGGACGACGGCTGGGGGCGGGGCTTGGCTCCTGAGCTCCCGGAGCTGCGCTCCCGTGCGCTCCCCCCGAAAAGACCCCTGGCCTTTCCCATCACTGAATCATCATAGCCCAAGCCCATCAGTCCAGGGTGAGGGGAGCCCACTCACAGGCCAGACTTCCAGCCGGCATCATAATTCCCCCCGTGTAGGGTGGCCTAAAGCGTCTCATGCCAACTTACAACATTAAAACCCATAAGGCAGAAAAACAACATAAAAACAAATATAAAATTTTAACGTGAATATATTAAAATACGTGGTTATCACCATACCACTATTAAAATAGCCCAAACATGTGGTTACTCTCCAAAGGCCAAAGCCGAAATAATTCAGTCTTGTCTGCCCTGCAGAAACTAAGCAAGTCCGACGGGGCACGGGTGTCACCCAAGAGCGCCTGGCCCTTCCCCTGGGGACAGCTGGCCAAGCGATTCTGGGGCCAGGCACGTGCCAGAGGCCCCTGGATGATGAGCGGAGGGAGCACGGGACGTTGGCCAGACATTTGTGGGTGGAGCCTGGAGACAGCAGTCTTGGGACCTCAGTGGAGTAGGATTAGAGTTTCCAACTCAAGGTTCGGAAATACTTGGTCATTTTGTGGGTGGAGCCTAGGGAGGGTGGGGTGTGGGGAAAGGGAGGGTATAATGCCATGAAGTCCACCCTCCGATGGAGTCATTTTCTCCAGGGGGACTGATCTCTGTCTTCTGGAGATCAGTTGTACTTCTGGAGATCTCCAGGCTGCACCTGGAGCTTGCAACCATGGGTCTAGTGCTATAGCATCCACTCTCCAAAGCAGCCATTTTCTCCTGCAGAACTGTTCCCTGTCACCTTGAGGTCAGCTGGCAATCCTAACTCCTATGAGAGAAAGGTATCATTGTGCCCAGATGTGAGGGGGACTCACGCAATGAGTTGTAGCTGCTCTGCAGGGACCAGTTCGGGCTTTGGGTCCTTGCAGGTGCACTCCTCGGTCGGGTACTCTACAGGCCGTGCCAAGATGAGTAGATCCGGGAGCTCCAGGCTCGGACTGCTGGCGGCAACGGCCATCGTGACCCGGTTGGCCACCTCCCCGTATCTTGTGACCTGGAAAGAGAGAATTGGGTTGAAGGACCTCTTCCTGCCACTCATAACAATCACCAGGAAAACTTTGGCAATGACTCTTACCAGGCTAGGAAAGACACCCACAGGCACCTGCCTGCCCCAAGTGTCTGGTTACTGGGAATTTGCTGGAGGATTCAGCTCAGTGAAAGCCAAGCAGCAGTCTTCCGGACTTAGAACTGACTGAACCTCCCCGCCCCGCTCCCAGGACTGATTCCGATCGGGAAAACTGTGAGTGTGTGCAGGCAAGTGAGAATGATCGCCCTTCTGCATGACTGCTTGCAGGCCTGAGCAGAACTGGGCAAAGTGACTGTGGGGACTGAGAAACTTCGGGTTGCCAGTTCTAGACTGGGAAATAACTTGAGACTTTTTTGGGGGGGGGGATAGGGTGGAGCCTGGAGAGGGCAGAGTATGGGAAACGGAGGGGCCTCAGCATGGCACGATGCCACAGAGTCCGCTCTCCGAAGCAGTCACAGAGTCCCCAGGGGAACCGATCACTGTACTCTGGACATCATTTTACATCATTGCAAAAACAGGAGACCTCCAGGTAGCACCTGGGAGCCTGAAACCCAAGGCCATGCCTGACTGCTGGGAGGGATGGGCTCCCCAGACCTTACGGCCTGGGCCTGTGGAAGGAGCGACGCCTGCCCCATCACCGGAAAGAGGATATGCTTTGGTTCAGACAGAGTCCCTTGCTCTGCCCAGCCCCACCAAGGTTTGTTTTTCCCTTTTAAAATGATTTTAAAATAATTCAGCTACGATATTTTCTCTTGGGTCTTTATTATGCATTGAGATTCTTGATTTGGGAATGTATCAGCCACCCCCCCTTTGGTCAGCTGCAGGATACAGAACTTAAAATCAGTTACAGGGAGTAGGTCCAGATCAGGACGCTAGGAAGGCATTGAAGGACCAGAAGCCAGGAGAACATCTCATACCTTCCGCCCACCCCATTCTTTTGTGCGTGGACCAAGGGCCCCTGGTGAGTTCTGGGACTGAATGAGGTCTCTTGTCCACTCCTAATCCAACCACAGTGGCTGTCAGCCTGAGTATCTTCAAGAGAAGAACTATGTCTTCCCTTGTAGGGAAAAAGAAAGGGTAAAACAGAACAATTTGGGACCAGGACTTCTGGCTTCCGGAGGAAAGTAGGATCTAGCAACAATGGGGCCTGGCCTGAAACCTTTCAGCACCTGAGGCAGAGAATTGAAATCATCCCCCATTTGTCAAAAATAGCACCATTTCTATGACAGCTTGCCCCCTTTCAGTGGATCTGTATCCAAAGGGCAGTAAACCTCTGGATACCAGTGCTAGGAGGCAGCAGGAGGGCATCAATGTCCCATTTGTTCGGCCCCTTCAGGGCACCCAGTTGGCCACTGTGTTCAATAGGATGCTGGACTTGGTGGACCGCGGGTCTGATCCAGAAGGGCTCTTATGTCTTTTATGATCCCCAGATTGGCTCTGCTGCCACATGATTGCATCAGCCCTGTCTGGGAACAAGGATTCTTGAGTTCTGCTCCCAGCTCCAGTCCTCTCTTTCTCTCACCTGCACAAAATTGCTCTCAAAGAGGGGACAGTCCTTGAGCTTCCCATATTCCCCACTGGCGAGGCATTTCTCCAGATCCCCCATTCCAAAAGTAGACATTTGCTAGTGTCTTGGCTACTGGAACTTGGAACCTGTTGGAAGAAACAGAGGAAAACATGATGCCGCCATGTTGGATTTATTATGAATTTCAGTGCTGGCTTGAGAACCTGGGAAAAGGTTCAGATCTTTGCAGAAGGGCCTGGCCTGCTACCATTCAACTGGACTTCCTAGGAGCTGCACCTGCTCGGGTGTGAAAGGCAGAAAAATGTTGAGGAAATACCAAGATAATCTGGAAAATCAGAACACGAGTAAAGAATACAATAAAATCAGGGTGCTCAGATACTTTCCTCTAGAGGGAAAAGGAGGAAAAAGAGTAGGTGAGGCTTTCCCATGGGCAGTGAATGGTCCACAATGCTCCTCAAATAGCCTATCAGGTTTCTCAGCCATGTGAGAATTCTCATTTCAAAGGCCTTCGAACAAGACCTCTTGACTTCTCATTTGTAAATATGTGAGAATGTATTTCCAGTGTTTAAGCTTGTCCTTGAGAGCATTAAAAATTAACCTGGTATTACTAGACTCCATGGACAAAACACACGATTTCAACCAGATAGAAAAACAGAACTGCCAGTAAGCCACCAAAACAGGGTTGCCAACCTTCGGGTGGCGGCTGGAGATTTCCTGGGATCGAACCCCGCTCTCCCCAGACTCCACCCCCAAATCTCCAGAAATTTCCCCGCCTGGAGCTGGCAGCCCTAAAGTAACCCTGACAGAACTCACAGTCCTCAATAGAAACCAAGATGATCTCTGGTTGTGCCTCAGGAAGGTCCCCACCTTTGACACTGATCGCTGGCTCTTGGCCCAGGCATATTCCCCTGCACCTGGGTCGCTGGGCCCTCCCACCAGGCCTTGGCAGACAGCGGGTCAGCAAGCTGCCTACAAATGTTGTTCTTCCCTTCCCCGCATCAAGGCCAGCTGTCTTGGAGTGCCTCGGGCCCCAAGGAGGCTGGGGCTGAGCAGATGGTCTTGCTCCGCACGGGCTGGAGTTCTCTCTCCCCTCTGGCAGCAAGAGGATCCAGGAGGCCTGCTTTTTGAGAGGTGGGCAGGGCTGGTTTTATGATGCATTCTGTTGCACTGTTTTAATTGTTAGCCGCCTGGGTGGCCCTGATTGGGCAGGTAGGTGGGAAATGCCGGTTGTAAATACCATAAACAAATGTCGTCGATGTCATAAACAGGAAAATGTGGACCACCCAGGCAAGCCCGATCTCAAATCTCGGAAGGTAAGTGGGGCCGACCTGGCAAGTACTTGGAAGGGAGACCTCCAAGGAATACACAGAGGCAGGCGATATCAAGCCACGTCTCTGAAACGTCCAAGCCCCACTAGGGGTCACCAAAAGTCACCCTGACTTCCAGGCACAGAAGCACACTCACACACACACTCACACACATACACAAAAAAACCATCAAGACTTTGGTGGCAGGAACTGTTGAGACTGAAAGCTCCCTTCATCAGAGGAAGCTATGATTACCTAAGCCGTCCGAATTGGGAAATTTCTGGAGATTTGGGGGTGGAAACTGGAGTTTGGCATGATGTCATAGAGCCCACCCTAGGGTTGCTAGGTCCCTCCTGGCAACAAGCAGGGGATGGGGGGGCTTACTAGGAATGGGAGGGGGATCTGGGCTACATCGCTGGTGATGTGGCAACTTCTGGAGTGCAGCAGATGTAGGGTTCCCAGCCTCCAGGTGGGGCTTGGAGATTTTCCACTTTTACAACTGATCTCCAGCTGACAGAGTTCAGTTCCCCTGGATAAAACGGCTGATTTGAAGGGTGGACTCTATGGCGTTGTACCATGCTGAGGCCCCTCCCCTCCCCAAACCCTGCCTTCTCCTGGCTCCACCCCCAAAGTTTCCAGGTATTTTCCAGCCCAGACCTGGCAACCCTAAGCAGAAGTAATGTCATCACGTTGAGATGTCCTGGGGACAACCTGGCATTTGGGCAAAAACCCTATGGTAGAAGCCATTTTTACCAAATACCAGAAGAAGAAGAGAAGAAGAGATTGAATTTATACCCCGCCCTTCACTCGGAGTCTCAGAGCGGCTTACAAACTCCTTTCCCTTCCCCTCCCCACAACAGACACCCTGTGAGATAGGTGAGGCTGAGAGAGCTCTTTCAAGAACTGCTCTTTTTCAAGAACAGCTGTGCCAGAACTATGGCTTGCCCAAGGTCATCCAGCAGCTGCAAGTGGAGGAGTGGGGAATCAAACCCGGTTCTCCCAGATTATTTATTTATTTATCAGACTTGTACCCTGCCCTCCCTCCATAGCAGGCTCCCCCCACACTTAACCCCTACACCAAGCTGGCATCGTGCAGACGCCACTGAAGTGATGATGTCAAATCCGGCACACACCAGAAGCGATGCTGCCCGACTGCTGGCGATGTAGCCTGGGCCTCCCTCCTGCCTGGTAAGTCCCCCCCACCCCGCCCATCAGCCAACTGATTGGCAGAGGGAGGTGGAGCCTGGGGGCAGGAGATCCCCCACGTACCCCAGTCCACTCTCCAGAGCGGCCATTTTCTCCGGGGGAACTGATCTTGCTAGTATGCAGGTCCTACTTGCCAGCCCCGCGTAGGGAAATACCTGGATATTTTGGGGGTGGAGCCTGAGGAGGGTGGGGCTTGGGGGGGAGGGGAGGGACTTCAGTGGGGGCATAATGCCCCCGAGTCCACTTTCCAACACGGCCGTTTTTCTCCAGGTGAACCGATCTCTGTGGTCTGTAGATCATCCGTTGTAATAGGGGGAGATCTCCAGCCACCGCCTGGCGTCTGCACAAACAGCAAAGGCCCTCGGAGTAAAAGAGCTGCTGGAATCAACAAGATGAAACTCCAAAGAAGGGCTGCCTGCCCAAGACTCCCACGGAATAAGCAAGAATACAATCAAAATAACACCAGTAACCCTATCATGACGGCCATAACATAGTGATCAATTATACTACAGTGTGATGCAAGACAGATAAAATACAAGTAGTCGAAAGACCAAGAAGTGCACACAAACAGAGGCATCGTGATAAGGAACAATAACCATGTGGAAACAGAGATTCATAGTAGCCGGTAACAGCAATGATTGCCCATTACTGCAAAACAAGGTCCCGGTAGAGCTCCCTTGTTTCTTAAGTTCTCTTCCTCAGTTGCTGTAAACCTCTAGAATGGGACAAAATATACAATGAACCCCGGCAGGCGTCCTCCTCATGCATACCAAACTTCCAAGCCACACACTCCGGAGTGCCGTGACTCACCCAAAATTCTGTATCGAATGCACAAAGGGCTTTTACAATCTCCCTCAGGATAAGACCTTGATGCGCACCTCCTGGTCTCCTGTCCGGAGAGACAGTGCGCCATCCCAGCTTGGACTCTGCTGAAAAAGGCAACTGTGACCATCAAAGCCATGTGCCACCTCAGGGGCCCTCCTAGCAACCATCTGCCACTCAGGAGTGAAGCAGCCAATCAGGAGCGGGGGGGGAGAGGGATGGGGGAAAGAGACTGTTAAACTGCTGGATAGGGCAAGGAGGAAAGAAAGATGGAGTTAGGATATCAGGACCTATCTCAGGCCAAGGAGGGAATTAGAAGAGCCCATTCTAATAAGGGTCAAGTTCTTAGTGAGATGCTTTGGCTGAAAGGTTGGTTTGAAGGCAACGGTTACTGAAGTGTTAAATTAAAAAATGAGGTTGCACTTACTTGTAATCGTTGTCCATCGAATGGTCTTCTGTGCAGGCACACATAAGAACATAAGAGAAGGGATGTGTGCCTGCACAGAAGACCACTCAATGAATAATGGTTGCAGATAAGTGCAACCTCCTTTTCATCGTGTGGCTTTTGTGCAGTCCCACATGGGGAGATTAGCAAGATCACCGAGTGAAGGGGGTGGGTGTGAATCTCTCAGAAGGAGACCACAGAGGATAGATTTATCAACAGTTGTTTAGTGGCACAAGTTGACCTTCACCCAGAACTGTCTTATACCAGAGCGGTAAGCTCTGTGCAAGTGTCCCTACTGCAATACATGTAGGAACGTGGCTAAGAAAAAAGTGCACTCTTTTTAAAAGAGCCATCATACGTAGAGTGGTAATGAAAAGCCATGCACTCAAGATCGTGTCAACTGACCGAAAAGGACGGGTTGTGTGAGTACGCTGACCATGCATTACATGAGGAGTGAGAGACAACCTTTGGTAAGGGATTCTAGCAGGACATCGCCTTTTGAAACTTCATACATGGAGAGGGTATAAGTTAGAACCCTATCATAAATGAAGCACCATGGAAATGCCAAAAATAAAACAAGGGCTTGTACCCCTCCTTTGTAGCGTGTTTAATAATCCAACAAGGAAAAGATCAGAGGGTTTTTGTCCAAATCAGTTGTCACAAACATACTCAACAGCACAAGCAGCAGGGTCCAAACCTTGCTGCAGCTTCTGTAGAGACTCTCCTCCCCACTTTGAGGTGCAAAGTCTGGTACTGCGAAAGTGGTGTTTGCCACTCAGAAAAGTGGGAGGTGCTGGAATCTCCAGATGCAATGTTCCCTGTCTCAGACCTCCAGATTGAGTGGCAAGAGAGACTAGATAGCTAGGTAGGCACACTGACCTTTCTTCCTGTACCTACTCTTCTGCCAGTGTCTTCTTTGATGTGTAGATTGTGATCTCAGGGACCAATTTCCCTTTCCTACTTCTCTCACATTCTGAATGAATACTTGCTCTCTACCTGCACACATCAAGAGAGGGATATGCGGTCCTCTCTTGGCACCATGAGGCAGACGGGCCTCTTGCCATCCGCCTCCATCCTTTAGCTAGTAAGTTAGTAGTCTATCAATCTCTGCTCTTTCCTATCCAAAGTGTACTTCTCAAATAAAGAGAGAAGTATTTCTCTTCTAAACTTGCAATGTGGCTCTGTGTATCTTTGTAAGCCGAGTAATCTGGTAAAGTGACGCTCCTGTATTTGTAGCTTTATTTAAGCACTCTGCTAACTAATAGTGACTGCACTAACCACAAGATGCCAAGGATGGAGCTTGGCCTCTTGTACGTGGACAAAAAGTACACAGAACTCAGAGACATCACATTAAGTGAATGCGGGAAAGAAATGTGACTCGGGGACCGACAGCAAGCCTGTTATTGCCCCCAGAATGTTGTCTGACTGGACCATGGCCGGCTCGCCTAGAGCACACAGGCCACAGGGGTGCCAAACTGCGCCCCCTCGCAAAAAGCCCCGCTGCCGCCGCCTGTAAAGAACACCCCGGTGGGGTGTGGGAGGCGGCAGCAGAGCTTGCCCGCCCTCCCCCTCGGGCCACCCCTCTCCCCGCCTGCCTGCCTGGCTGCTCCTCCAGGCCTGGCACCGCTGGGGGTCCCTGGGCGGGTGGCAACCCACCCTTGTATGCGCCCAGCTGGCCAGCAACAAGCGGCGGCTGAGGAGGCTCCAGCCCCACTCGCAGGGTCCGCCCCCCGCGCCACACCTCCTCAGCCAGCTGGACTCCTGCTGGGCCTGCACGCAGCGCCCTTTCCGGGCCAGAACTTCCCGAAGAGGAGACGCGGGGGTGGAGGGGGGCAGCTTTCCCAGCGGCGGCACCGGTGGCTGTGGCTTCTTCACCCCGCGCGCGTCTCCGGGCATCATGGTTTTTTTGTGTGTGTGTGTTTTCCAGACCTCGCGTGCCACCCGAGGAGCAAGAAAGCCGCGCGAAGCCGACGGAGGTGCGCGGGGGGGGGGGACTGGCGGGCGAACCTAGCCTGCTGCCACCTCGAGAGACCACCGCGGGCCCGGAGAGTTCCCTACAGCTGGTGGGGAGGAGACGTGGGGGGATGGGGGGCGTGTGGGCCGGACTGCGGGCCTTCCCTCGCCGCAACTCCACCTCGGAGGGAGAGAAGTGCAGGGCACCTTTGGGCATGTGCAGAACGCAGCCCTTTGTTGGAGGTGAGGGAGGGGGCGGAGGTGGGCTCCCACCCACCCCCAGTCCCCTTTCAGCCTTTCCACTCCGCCAAGTTCCCCGAACAGACCTCCACGGGGCACCAGAGGATGCGAAAGACGTCTCTGGAGGGGGCTGGTGGTGCGGGAGGACCAAGGCTTCCCGACAACCCCAGAAGAAACGCCCCCGCCCCCCCCCAGGAGTCGCCTTTGGACTCCCAGACCGGCAGGGACCCGCGGGCTCCTTTTCAGGCTTGGCCAGGCGGGGAGGGGAGGGGGCTTTCGAGAGCTGCTAATCGGTTTCCCTCTCCCCCCCGGCTGCCAGGGGGAGGCGACTCCGGGTTGGCCGCTCGGTCGTGGGAGTGTGGCCGCTCGGGCTCCTGTGGCTGACTTCGCCTTGCCTTGCCTTGCTTCGCCCGCCCGCCCCCTCCCTCCTGCCTTCCCTCCCTGGCCCACCAGCCCCCGCAGCCGCCCCGCCCCGCCGCAAGTCCTGCGAACAATTTTGGAGCTGGGACAACGAGGAGGCGAGCTAAGGGTTAGTGAGGGCCATGGGGTGCCAGGCAGGACCCCTTCCCCCCCTCCCCTGGGTGCAGAGAGGGCCCGCCCACCACCGACCCTCCTCTCCTCCTCCTGGCAGGCGGGCAGGAAGCGGCACGCTCGGCCATATCTTCCTCTCTCCAGGCCCTGCCTGGAGGTTGGCAACCACATAATTGGTGGCACACAGGAGGGGGGCGCCAGAAGGTAGCCCTGCCTAGGGCACAAAAAACTCTGGAGCTGGCCCTGGACTGGACAGCAGAATTCACAGCCTCTGTGAGGAGGTCATTTACTTCAATGTTCTGTTCTGTTCTGTTCTGTTCTTTTTTTCCCTTGTTTATTTTGTTTTTATTAACTCCTAGCATGGACTAAGGTAGGGTAACATGATTGATCCAAACTAAAGGAACAGATTTATCATGCAGATTGCCAGCATAGGCTGTGAGCCACATTGCATTTCAACAGTGCAGTTCAAACAGTTCAAACAGAATAGTATAAAGGTCATAGTGACCTGGAGTCATAAACCGATGGGAAAGTGCAGTCTAGGGGGGGGGAAACTGCATCCCATGCGGGTTTATTTTAGATTATTAATACTCTGCACCAGTCATATAAAGAGTAAGCAATATTTGACCTGCAAGCCAACAGGAACAATACAGGCGACCCATGGAATCAAGCATATAATCATTACGGGATTGTAGTAGAGGATGCAACAAGAACCATTAATATAGTTTGCATGTCAGACACCTTGTCTATTGAGGCAGCTGTTTTGAGAAGAAAAAAACATATGCTGTCCTTTAAAAAGTGTGGTAAGGAGTCTATCCTACTCTGTAACCTGGACTCAAAGAGTCTTATAACACCTCAATACTTTTTTCTTTCTTTTTTTTAGTTTAATCCTCAGTAGAACCCTGCAAGTTAGGGCACCATGAGAAGCTGTGAAGGTGCAAGGTCAGCAAATTGCAGCACAATTTGATATCTGAACCTGGTCTCCTAGAGCTAAACCACCACTGAATCTGCATCTGATACTGGGTCTTCCTGTGAATGATGTCGCATAACAGCAACTCGTGCAGGGTTACCAATGTTATCTAAAACAGTGGCAACTAAGGAGTCCTCCAGTTCATTGATGGTTCTGAAGGATACCATGGATCTGAGAGGAGTGGCAAACTACTTAGGCTTACCTCCCTGAGCATACTTGCCAATCACTTCTGAGTTCCCCATGAAGATGGCAAGTAAGCCTTGCCTGTGCTTGAAACAACAATTGTATTGAAAAGCCCCATAGGGTTAAGTATCAGTGCTGAGAGACTGCAGGAAGGCGGTGGATTGAGGCTGCTGTGTTACTGTGTCAGCCTTTAAAACTAGATATTAAGAATAGGGCTTGGAGTGGAGCCCAGCAGAGAACTGGTTCTGGCCTCAGAATCCAGGCAGTCCCAGCAGTGGTAAAATAAAGCACAGCAGGACTTAAGCATCAGTAGTCTGTTGTCTCAGGACATGGCTAACAACAAGAAGGGGGAACTCCATCCACTTGAGCCACCCTTCAAAACTATAGAAGCTGAAGAGGTCCAAACAATCCCAACTAAAGGCACAATACACTTCTGACCCATAATACCTTCCACAAAGGAGCACAGAGAACCCATGCCTCTATGGATTCCACCCTGAAACGGAGGACAGCCGGGGAAAGGTTCCTTCAGTCAGCCACAGCAAAGGTTTAAAATGGGACTTCATCTGGCCACACTTCCAGGATTTTGGTTGGAACTGACAGAAAAGCAGAGAGAGGGAAAGTTTTCTTCAGCACCATTTTTAGTCATCATGACACAGTGGGAATCAGAAAACATTTCTTCTTTAGATGTACTTTATCGTTCACTGGAATGAAAACTGGTGAGAGAAAAAAGTCTCCTCAGCCTCCTGCTTCATCCTCTGGGGCCTCTGCCAGGCCATGCCTCCAAGCTGCTTCACTGGAAGCAAAGGGAGGGGCCAGGGGATCCTTCAGTCAAGCAGCCCCTGCCAGGCCACACCTCCCAGCCTCTTTTTCTCACTCTCGGCACCGAGAGAAGGGAGATGGGAGGGAAGGGCTTCTAGGCTGACATTGAAGGCATAGAGGCCATAGACCCCTTACGGAATGACTAAGCAGAAATGCCTCTTTGTTGATTCTGCTTCAATGTCAAGGGGGTTGTGACTTCAAGGCACACAGACAAAGTCCATGAAAAGAGCCCATTATTCTGAGGCTCTGTCTACCACACCTCACCAGGGAGGGGGGAAGATGCCTTCATCCAGGCTGCTGGCACATAGGCAAACCTCCAAAGAGGGCCACTGAGGCCAGGTTCTTTTTCCACCACACCTTACAAGGGAGTGGGGAAGCCTTTGAAGAGAGCTCTTCTGAGTCCAGCTCTATCCATAAGTGCCTTCAGAGGAAAATGATGGCAGTAAGAGCAGGCACATCTGCTTTGTGAACCCCTAGGCAGCCAAGGAACAGAGAATGGCCATTTGTTAGCACCATTTTTAGTCATAATGTCACAGTGGAAATCAGAAAACATTTCTTCTTTAGATGTACTTTATTGTTCACTGGAATGAAAACTGGTGAGAGAAAAAAGTCTCCTCAGCCTCCTGCTTCATCCTCTGGGGCCGCTGCTGCAATGCCTAGGCTCTCTTCCTACTTTAGGGAGGAAGCAAGGGGAAAGGAAAAAGAGAGTGCAGGTGCATGCACAGAGAAAAGCTCCCTCTTGCTTCCTCCTCAGAGGCTGCTGCTGCGTTGTCTAGCCTCTCTTCCCTCCTTTGGAGAGGAGGTCCTATGGCACCTTCAGGACCAACAAAATTTTATTTCAGGTATAAGCTTCCCTGTGTATGCATTCTGAGGGAGGGAGGGAGGGAGGGAGGGAGGGAGGTATTCTTATGACAAGCCCTGCTCTGCCGTTTACTGTGAGACCTGATCACACACACTAATGTTAGAAATGGAAGGGGGGCAGAAAAGAGATGCATCTGGAATAATGGGGATTAAGGGGAAATTAATTTGGCTTATTCTGAAAGCAACCCATTGTTTTACTTGGAGAGATCCCCCTTTCCAGTTCTAACAGTTGAAAAAATAATAATAAAAGAAACCAATGCTCCCTCTAAGCTGTGAAGTCTTGTAAGGAAAAATTCTACTTTGTGAGCGACTGGCATTAAAGTTGTGAGTGAGGGATTTGGCTACTGCATAAATTAGTTTCCTCTGAAACATCCTTCCTGAGCTAAGACAAAAATGTGTGAGTTGGAGGCTAAAAAACTGTAAGCTAGCTCACACTAACTCAGCGCAGACAGAACACTGAAAGAAACCTAACAGCACAGCTTGCAATCTTTATTAGTGGAAGGGAACAAGAGTCCAGGAGCACCTTAATGACTAACAAAATTTGTGCATGGCATGAGCATCCATGAGTCACTGCTCACTTCTTCAGATACAGCTAGAATGGGGGTCCTTTTGTCCTTATATCTTGGAGAGTGAAGTGCTTTCAGATGCCAAATAACAATAGCAGCCATTGGTAATGACAGAAGAAACCTCGGTCTCAATTCAGCCCAGAAAGATGCATTGAGCTTCATTATCAGTTGCAATTCATCAGTCTCTCTTTCTAATCCTCCTTTGGAATTCCTTTGTAAGACAACTACTACTCTTAGGTCAGCAACTGAATGCTCTGGAAGGTTAAAATGTCCCCCCACTGGGTTTTGAATGTTGTGGTTTCTTATAGCTGTAGAAAGAGTAAGAGTCCAGTAGCAAAATTTGTGGCAAGGTATGACCTTTCGTGGGTTGCTGCTCACTTCTTCAGACTTATGTCCATTTATTCTTTGCATCCTCCTGGACTGAATATTCCTGGACCAAACTGAGACCTAGGTTTCCTGTCTCATTACTAGTTGAGGATAGCTCCATGCCTACATGCATTCTGCATATCATACCTAATCCAATCAAGCCTATTGCCATTCAGAATCTGAAATCATCTTTATAAAGTTTACTAGGAATAAGGCGCATTGTGGAAATAAATACAACGGGCTCTAGAAAGAGGCTCTGGGAGAGTGCCCCGGCTTTGGGCACTCAGTTACAATTTGCTGTGGCAATCATAGCAGGGTATAATGATAGAGCCCACCATTTTCTCCAGAGGAACTGATCTTTGCTACCTGAAGAGCTGTAGTAATTTTGAGTGATCTCCAGCCCACCCCCAAGATTGGTAACCGTGGTTCCCCAGGAGGGAGTGGCTGGTTTGGAGGGTGGAGTCTATGGTATTGTACCTGTCTGAGGTCCCACCCCTCCTCAACACTCACCCTCTCCAGGTTCAACCCCTCAAATCTCCAGGAATTTCCCAACCTGGAGTTGACAATCCTATCTCCCTCCCAGCCAACCATCAACCTACCTTTAGTTTTCCATCTCCTCCCCCTCCCTCCTAGAAAGCAGTTGTAATTTTGAGTGATCTCCAGCCCCCACCTGGAGATTGGCAACAATGGTTCCCCATCAGGGAATGGCTGGATTGGAGGGTGGAGTCTATGGCATCGTACCTGTCTGAGGTGCCACCCCTCTTCAAACCTCACCCTCTCAAGGCTCCATCCCTCAAATCTCCAGGAATTGCCCACCTGGAGTTGGCAAGCTGATCAGGACTGGGCCCAATGAGTTTTCTCCCAAAGGCCAACATAGGTGTGGAAAGGGCCTTTTACTGACAGAGGAGAAAGTACAGGTGCCAACTCTGATTAAGGAAATACCTGGAGATTTGGGAGGGTGGATCCTGTGGAGGGCAGCATTTGGGGTGTGTGTGGAAGGACTCAGCAGGGTATAATGCCATAGAGTCTACCCTCCACAGCAACCATTTTCTCCCGGGGAACTGATCTCTGTCATCTGGAGGTCAATTGTAACAGTGGGAGATCTCCAGGTCCCACCTGGAGATTGGCAACCCTAGGGGAAAGTCAGCCGCACAGCGGGGAGTTGAAGAAAATGGTTTGATGGTCGCTGGCCCACCTTGTTAGCCAGCCAGCCATGCTGAAGCTAAGCAGGAGAAAGAGCCTTTTCCCATTTATTCTGACAGGAAAGTGGCCATTGGGGAGGGGGTTATGGGCGGGGGAGGGGGTTATGCTGAAAGTCCTTTGTTTTTTACTCACAGAAATAAGCTTGGCTGCCTACCGACAGCCACTGAGGGGACAGTCCCTCACAGGAGTCAAGAGAACTGTCTTCCTCAGGAGAGAGAGCTGTCTGCCAGGGGGAGTGGGTGAGGAAGAGGAGCAGACCCAGCACCCGGCCAATGGCATGTGAGTACTCTTGAGTGGCGGCTGATGGGCCAATGGCTGAGGGAGGGCATTTTACAGCCAATGGGAGCACATGGAATCTTATGAAACCAAAAGATAAATATTATAAGGAGAGATATCTCTGGTGCCTCATGTTGCATTTTATGGCACACATGGTCCAGCCTGGCAAAGTGACAATTACCTCAGATCCGGCCCTCGTAACAAACGAATACAACACCTCTGCACTAAGCTTTCGTCCTCTCTGAGTGAATGAAAAGAAAACATCCAGTCTCCTCCTCGACTTCTTCGATTTGTTTTCTTTGTTTCTCTCTCACTCCCTCTTTCTTTCCACCTCTTCCATTCTTTCTTTCTACCTCTCTTTCTTTCTCTCTTAGACAAAGAACATCATTAGCAAACCAAGATCATTGGACAAATAAATATTATCAATATCTGTTTTTACTATTTTTGTTTTTATTTTTGGCAGTCTCGCTTAATGTTTATAAAGACCAAATTTGCATATTTCCCCCCAAAAATGTGTGTGACATTTGTTTTTGTCTTGCGACTCTCAAACATCTGGCATTTATTCTATGTGGCTCTTATGTTAAGCAAGTTTGGCCACCCCTGGGCTATAGGTTATGGCAGCCACATGGGGTTTTCAAGGCAAGAGACATTCAGAGGTGGTTTGCCATGGCCTGCCTCTGCGTCCTGACCCCGGACCTCCTTGGTGGTCTCCCATCCAAACATTGACCAGGGCTTAGCTTTCGATCAGGCCATTCATGTCAGGGCAAGCCCCCCTTGACTCCGCCCCCCCCCCAAACTGGGGGCCATGGGACCTGCATGGACCAAAGCCATGAGAAGAGAGAGGCACCAACAGAAGGGATATGGGCTGAGTGGAAAAGCTGGCTGGATCCAACGCCTAGTCTTCTAAGCACTATACCACATGGTCTCTTGAGGGGTTGGGAAGGACCTAGCAGCCACAGCCTCACAGAGTTCTGGAACCGCTTCGACAAAATTCTTTTAAAAATGTTTCCCTCTGGAGAGTTCCAGCACCCCTTTTTCAAAAGAAAACCAAACAAAACCCTGCGTAGGCAGGAAGGTGGGGAAGGCCAACCCCCCCCCCGTTGTTCGCTTATAAGATATCTAAGTTGAAGAATCATAGAATCATAGAATGTTAGAGTTCGAAGGGACTTTGCAGGTCATCTAGTCCAACCCCCTGCACTCTGCAGGAGCATAGCCAAAAGATAGCCGTACAACATAACCCAAAGATGGTCGTCCAGCCTCACTTAAAAACATCCAGCAAAGGAGCATCCACCACCTCCCGAGGCAGACTGTTCCACTGCTCAACCACTCTTAGAGTTAGGAAGTTTCTCCTGATATTTAGCCGGTAACCACTCCCTTGTAATTTCCACCCATTAGATCTAGTCTTGCAATCCGGAGCAAGAGAGAATTGATCTGCTCCAGCTTCTACATGACAGCCCTTCAAATATTTGAAGACTGCAATCATGCCTCCTCTAAGCCTTCTCTTTCCCAGGCTAAACATACCCAACTCTTTCAGCCTTTCCTCATAAGACTTGGATTCTAACCCTCTCACCATCCTGGTTGCCCTCTTCTGGACACGCTCGAGCTTGTCAACATCCTTCCTAAAATGTGGTGCCCAAAACTGGACACAGGACTCCAGGTGAGGCCTGACCATAGCAGAATAGAGCGGAACTACCAGTCCCAGCGCAACCCCCAGCATGGTAAAAGCAGCAGGAAAAGACCTTTCCCAGGGACGGGTCTCCTCTCCATGGATGCAGCCCTCCCCTGATAACTCTCACTGGGGCAAAGCTGGGTGCAGTCCCTGGTGACAGGGCTCTTGAGACTGGCCGGCATCTGAAGAAGGGGCGGCTTGTGTGCCATGGGAAAGGAGAGAGGCCGGCTGGCTGGCTGGCTGGTGGTGGGGGCGGCACACAGCGTGGACTGGGTTCCCAGTAACCTTCTCTGGATGGCCCGGGCTAGCCTGATCTCCTCGGCTCTCAGAAGCTGAGCAGGGTCGGCCCAGGTTACGATTCGGCTGGGAGACCACCAAGGAAGTCCAGGGCTGGGATGCAGAGGCAGGCCATGACCAACCACCTCTGAAGCCCCTGGCCTTGGAAACCCCATGAGGGGTCACCATAAGTCAGGCTGCAACTTGACTGTTCTTTACACACACCCTTCCCCAGAGATCAAGGGATGAGTGTCTGGAAATGGGTCTAGAGAGAGTGTTGCCCTTAAGGCAGAAGGGGGCTGGCATAGAAGGGAGCCTCTTTCTTTATGTCATTAACTCCCCCTCCCCTCCTGGAGGATGTACGTTCTGTCCGTCGGCTCTTCCGGATGATGTCTGGAGCATCTGGTGCAGGGGGGCCGGGGGGGCAGTGGAGGCAGGTACAGACAACCTTGTCTTCTTTGTAGGGTCACTGCAGCAGCCTCCTGGAGGGAGGATGGGTGTCCAAGTCCGAGGAGCCTGCCTGCAAAGGCAGCCTTGACTCTTTTGCAGGGTCACTGCAGCAACTTTCCCCAGGGAGGAATGGTGACCTCAGCCTTGGGTACGGCAGGTTGCGCTGGGACTGGTGCCTCCTGGTCTCTGTGTCTTTCGTCCTCACTGTTGTCCGGGTCTGTTGGGAGCATGCGGTGATGTAGCTGATCGATGTGTCACTTGAGCACTTGGCCGTCCTCACTTGAGACCTCGTAAGATCAGGGCCCAGTCACCCTGATCACCCTGGCCTGAATCCATGTGGGACCCCTGGCATAGTTCCGTGCATAGACCGGGTCCCCTGGAAAAAACCCTCAGGGGGCCTCCTGGTCTGCGGTGCTCGGCTCACGATCCGGTGCCTGCTCTGGGTGTAAGCAATCTAGCCTTGTCATTAGGCGCTGGCCCAGGAGGAGTTCGGCTGGGCTTTGCCCCGTTGTGGCATGTGTGGTCATGTGTTGCCCAAAGAGGAATGCCGCCAGTTTATAGTCGGAGGCCAGCAGCAGGAAGTGGCTTAGGGTGTCTGCGTGCCAGATCGCCTTACCGGGGTGGTGGACCAGTGAGTAGGAACAGCCTGCCAGGAAAATCAACCAGCACAGAACTTGGGGAGACAACATGTTGGGGGTCTGGTGGTCGGAGGCGAGGAGGCCAAGAAGGGGCTTGTGGTCCGTGACCACGGTAAAGAGCCGGCCACACAGATAATCATGGAACTTTTTTATCTCCACAACAATTGCGAGGGCCTCCTTGTAAATTTGAGTGTAGTTACACTCCGCCGCAGACAAGGTCTGTGAATAATATGCAACCGGGACCCTCCGGCCATCCGCTAACCATTATCCCGGGACCACCCCCACCCCGTAAGGCGACGCATCGCATGCAAGCACTACAAGCAAGTTCTTGTCAAAGTGAGCGAGGACCGCGTTCAAAGTTAACAAGACTTTAACAGCCCAGAAGGCGGTAGCGTGCTTGGGGCCCCATACCCAAGGGGCCTTCTTATCCAGGAGGCGGTGCAGTGGCTTAGCCACAGCGGCCTTATGTGGGAGAAAGGAATGATAAAAATTCAAGAGTCCCAGGAAGGCCTGCGGTTCCGCCTTAGACGAGGGGGGCAAGTGCCTGAACGATGGCCTGGATCTTGTCGTCCGTGGGGTGGATTCCCTGGGCGTCCATGGCAAACCCCAAGAATTCGACCCGTGGAACCCCCAGGAGACATTTTCCCATTTCACCTTAAGGCCCGCAGAGTCAAAGGGTTGAAGCACCATCCTAAGCTGGGCCACAAAGGTCTCGGAGTTCGGGGCCGCGATCAAAACATAATCAAGGAATGTCTGGACTCCGGGGATGCCTTTAAGGAGACAGTCCATCATGTTTTGAAAAAGGCCACTACAATGCTAACCCCAAACTGCAACCACTTAACTTTGAATGCCCCCTGGTGCATAACTATAGTCTGAGCCTCCATGGTGGCTTCGTCCACCGGGAGTTGTTGGTATGCCTGGGCCAAATCAAGTTTGCCGAAGACCCGTGCCCCCGCTAGTGATGCTAACACATGGCTGACCACCGGTACCAGATACGCGTGGTCCTGGAGAGTCTTATTGAGTGTACATTTATATAATCAGCGCAGATGCGCACATCCCTGTCGGGTTTCACCGGAGTTACTATGGGGGTTTCCCATCTGGCGTGATTTATGGGTTCTAGCATGCCCTGTGCCACCAAACAGTCCAGCTCGGCCTCTATTTTGGGCTTTTTGAGGGGCCGCCTGCTCTTCATCCTGATGGGCCTCACAGTGGGGTCTAGTTCCAATGCTACCGGGGGACTGGAGTAATGGCCGAGCGTGCCATCGAAGATCCCAAGGAACTCATTACAGACAATGTTAAAGTCTGGCATTCCTACACTGTTCACCCCCATCACCCGGAACCCCAGTGGTCCAAACCAGGACAGCCCCAACAGGCTCGTGAGTCATCCTTCGACTACGAGCAAGTTCAAAACCCATCAAAGTTCTTATACTGCACCCTGAACCTGCCCCAGCCCCTGATGGCCACCAGGTTCTTTTGGAAGTCCTGCAGCATTAAACCCCGGGGCTGCTGAAGGAGGGGTCCCCCTTGTGGGCAGAGCTGCTGTAGGGTGTCTGCCGAGATTATGGAGAACGCCGACCCTGTGTCCAACTCCATTCTACATGGGGACCCCTCTATAAACACTGTAGCATGCATTTTATTTGGAGCTTCAGGGGGCAAGTTCAATGCCTGGTGCTGTTGCTGGTGAACTGTGATCGTGTGGCGCTCTGCTGATTCCTGATGGGTGGAAGCCATCTGACAGTTCCCTTTTGATCGGCACACGTGGGCGATGTGGCCTTGTTTGTTGCAAGTCCAGCAAACAGCATCTTGGAAGTGACAGGCCCGTCGCTCGCGCGCATCTCTGCAACTGGTGCATGAGGTCTGTATGGCTGGCTCCCTGGCCCACGTGGTCATCGGGGGCCGAGTACTCCACCTCGCTGGTTGGCGTACCTGGAGGACGTCCTCCTCATCCAATCCGACTGGAGATGTGCCGGTGAAGTTTACCATCTTGCGGCGGCGCTCCTGACGGGACTTTTCATATGCCGTGGCCTCCTTCAGAGCCTGGTCCAGGGTCAGGTCATCGTGGGTAGCGAGTTTGTGGGGTTGCTTGGGTTTCTGGAGGCCCACGATGAACTGGTTCATCAACATGTCGCTTAGGCTGGGGAACCCACAGTAGGTGGCTGTTCGTCTCAGGGCTGCCAGGAAATCGATCGTGGTTTCATCTGGACCCTGGATGCGCGCAAAGAAGTCTATGCGCTCAGCAATCTTTGTGGGTTTGGGCATGAAGTGATTTGTGAGCGCCATCTCGAACAAAATGGCTTGAGCCCTCCTCCGCACCTTCCGACAAGGGACGAAGTTGGTGCGTGAGTACACTGAAGAGTTTCGGAGGCAAGCTGCCAAGATCCGAGGATGGCCGGATGGAGTGCTGACCGAACAATACCGGTTGGGGTTGAACCCGGAAATCAGATGCACGATCATGAGGGGCCGAGATCCTGAAACCTTGTCAGGATGGATGAAGGAAACTGTGGCTACCGAAACCTGCCTGCGGACCATCCGGCTGGACAACACAGCCGCCTTAGGGAAGGCGACCCAGCAGACCAGCACCTCGCTAAAGGGAAAGCCGGCAACCACCCCCCACAGGTAGAAAGATGGAACCCGCGAGCTACGGATGAAGCAAGGACTGTGCCTGAAATGTGGGGAGCTGGCCCACTTCGCAGCTGGATGCCCAGGGGCCACCCCATCACCCAGCACACCCAGAGGGGTCAAGAAGAAGTTCAAGACCTCCACCCTGAAACCTGTGGCAAAGCCCAGAGGGGCGAGGGCCCTCCAGGCCACCCCGTTGGGCAAGGAAACCGAGTCATCAGAAGAGGAGACCGCCCCAGTGGTGGGAAACGAGAAGGACCTGCTGTGAACAGTGCTGAACAGCAGGTCCCCGACTCGCAGGCACTGAACTCGGTGAGCAAAAACCCTTCCCTCTTCTTTGTGACTGTGACTTTAATGGACCCTGAACCACAGACCTATGTAAGAGTATGGGCCTTGGTAGACTCGGGGTGTGGGAGAGACATTATAAATCCCTCCACGGTAATGGGGTTGGGAACTAAAGTAATAAAGTTGGCGGAGCCCTTGATCTTTACACGAATGGATGGCTCCACGATGAGGGAGCCCTGCAAGTACGAGACTGTACCATTGTGAATGGGGGTGGGGAAGCACTGGGAGGTGAGGCCCTTCGTTGTAACCTCGGCAGCAAGGTTCCCACTGGTCTTGGGTAGCCCGTGGTTTTTTGACCATGACCCGCACATACTGTGGGAGGCGGGGGTAGTCAACTTCATCTCCCCTCGCTGCGAGACTCACGTCTGGAAAAACACTTGGGGCACCCCCCCCCGGGAGTTAACACAGTACCGGTGGGGTTGGCGGAGGCAGAACGGGACTCGATCCCCCGAGACTATTGGGACTTGTTGGCTGTATTTGAGGAGGAGGAGGCAGATGAATTACCCCCCCATAGAAACTCTGATTGTGCCATAGAACTACAACCTAACCAGAAACTGCCCAAAGGAAAACTGTATTCTATGAGTCTGGCCGAGAAAGTGGAATTGAGAAAATTCATTGATAAGAATTTGGTGAGGGGTTTTATCCGGCCTGCATCCTTGCCCTGCACTGCCCCTGTGTTGTTCCAGAAAAAGAAGGATGGGGGGTTGAGACTTTGCACGGACTACCGGAGACTGAATGCGGTTTCAGCCACTAATGCTTACCCGCTACTGTTGATCAAAGACTTGCTCGCGGCCATAGCAGGGGGGGGGGATTTTCTCTACGCTCGATCTGAGAGACGCGTACTTTCGGGTGCGCATCAGGGAGGGAGATGAGTACAAAACTGCGTTCGATACCCCGCTAGGCCAATTCGAATACTTGGTGATGCCGTTCGGCTTACAAGGGGCCCCTGGTGTATTTATGAACTTGATCAACGAAGTACTGCATAAGCATTTATTCAAGGGGGTCCTTGTTTACCTTGATGATATCTTGCTGTATTCCTCTGACAAACAGTCTCACGTCAAGTTGGTGCGTGACGTGTTCCAAACGTTGCACAAGCACAAGCTGTATGCCAAGCTGTTCAAGTGTGAGTTCCATCGGTCCGAGTTCTCTTTCTTGGGCTACCGCATTTCCCAGAGAGGGATTGAAATGGACACGGCAAAGGTCCAGGATGTAGTGGGGTGGGAGCCCCCAAAACACGGAGGCAATTTACAAGGATTCCTCGAGTTCGCGAATTTTTACAGATCGTTTTTAGCAAACTTCACCCAGGTGGCCCTACCCCTCACAGACCTCCTTAAGACTAAGGGGAAGGGTCCGGACAGTACTAGACCAGGGGCTAAGCTGGAGTGGACGGCCGAGTGCCAAGAAGCGTTTAACCAGCTGAAATCCTTGTTCACGTCAGAACCCATCTTAGCACACCCAAACGAATTGAAAAAATTTGTTGTTCATGTTGATGCCTCGGATGTCACTATGGGAGGGGCCATCTTGCAGGAGGGGGATGATGGGAAACTTCACCCCCTAGCTTATGTGTCAAAAAAATTTAATGACACCGAGAGAAACTGGTCGGTGTGGGAGAAAGAGGCAGGGTCGATAAAGTTAGCCCTCGCAACCTGGCGGCACTGGCTTGTGGGAGCATGAGTGCCGTTCGAAGTATGGACTGATCACAAAAACCTCAAATTGTTGCGCTCTCCACGGAACCTGAATGCAAAGCAACTCCGGTGGGCTGACTTCTTTTCTAAGTTTAATTTTACGTTGCACCATTTCCCGGGCAAGGCAAACTCTCTGGCTGATGCCTTGTCCTGCCTACCCCAACACGACAGCAAGAGGGAGGAGGTCTGGGATTCGGTGTTCATGCCTTCCCAGTTGGGAGGGGTGGTGACGACACGTAGCCAAACCAAACGGCTGCCTACCCTCCCCCCGACTCCCTCCTGCGAGCAGAGACTCGCCTCCGCCCTTTCTGATGCTGACCACAGCTCCTTGGAGAAGGGGGGGGGTGACTCGAGACGCACAGGGCTGTTGGAGGAAAATGAGAAACTCTTCATCCCACTCTCCTTGAGGGGGGAAATTATGGAGTGGGCACACAGAACTAAACTTGCAGGTCACACAGGTTTTGTTAAATCGCTACAGTTGCTCCAAAGACAATTTTGTTGGCCAGGGATGAGGAAAGATTTGTCTTTGTTTGTACAAGCTTGCCAGACGTGCTTAATGAGCAAACCTCGCCCCGGGAAGCCACCGGGCTTACTACAGCCACTGCCGCCCCCCACACGGCCCTGGGAGGTGATCTCTATGGATTTTATAACGGACTTACCTCCCAGTGGGGGGAAGACCGTCATTTGGGTTGTGGTGGATCTGTTTTCTAAACAAGCTCATTTCGTTCCCTTTAAATCGATCCCATCAGCAAAGAAACTTGCAAGAGCTTTCTTACAACACGTCGTGAGTCTCCATACTCTACCCACTAAGGTGGTCTCCAATAGGGTGTCTCAGTTAGTTTCACATTTCTGGGGGGAACTGATGGCACTGTTGGGGTGGAGAGGGGAGTGAGCAGTGCGTATCACCCAGAAACGGATGATCAGACTGAGCGAGTTAATCAGACTCTGGAACAATATCTCAGATGTTTCACCAATTACCAACAAGACGATTGGAAAACGCTGTTACCATTAGCAGAATTCTACTACAATAACACCTGCCATACATCCACAGGGGTCTCCCCATTCATGGCGGTGCATGGTTATGAGGCCCCTCCCCTCCCGTTTCTGTCTCAACAATCTCTGCTGGCTGGGGAAGCAGGGGACTGGTGCAAATAATTCCAGGCAGCATGGCCTCTTTTGGCACAGACTTTGGATGATGCCAAATCACTGTATAAGGCTCAAGCAGACAAGAAGAGGGACAAAGGGTGGGACCCTAAACCAGGGAAATTTGTGTATTTATCCACCCAGAATATCAAGGGACTCCAGCCCAGTCGGAAACTGGGTTGGAAGTACGTGGGACCTTTTGAAATAAAAAGGGTAATTAATGCTGTGACTGTTGAACTGATCTTGCCCAAGTCATCATCCTGTTTTTCACCTCAGGTTACTAAGACGTTCGCCCGGGAAGAACCAACGGAGGCTACAACAACCAGCGCCTCCCCCCTTGACGGTGTGTGTGGGGGAACTGCACTACGAAGTCGCTGATATTCTTGATTCGAAAATTTCTCGGAACCGCTTGTATTATTTAATTGAGTGGGTGGATTTGGGGCCTGAACAGAGGGAATGGGTGAGGGAGGAACATGTTCATGCCCCGCGTTTGCTCCGCCAGTTTCACAAACTATACCCCAGAAAACTGGAGGGGGGGTCTAGTATCAGAGGGGCAGAATGTCAGGTAATCCTGAGATCGGATGGATGGAAGGGTAGGAGGGAGGGATGGTCTGCAACTTTTCATGCTCTGGAATGTAGGGAGACGTGCAGGTTGACTAGGAGATTCAGAATTCCACCACCTGGGTAAACTGTTATTTCACCAAATGTCCTTGGTCTCGCAGTTCTGTTTTCCACTGTTTGGGACCACTCTGGGGCATTTCGGTTATTTACTGCTTTAGTACTTTCACACCTTTTCCCGCGCGCGGGCTTAGTGACCATTGGTAGATGGGGGGGGCATTTCAAGCTGGTATAACTGTAGGTGTCTCCTTAGAATTAGCTACCACTGACAAAGAGATGTTACCGTGCCTTTAGAACTGCTTTCAATAAACGCTATCTTCTTTATGAAGCCTGGTGTTCGACTGACTTTCTGAAGAGCCTGACAAGTACATTGATAACAAAAACTTAAAGAACGATATATATCTTGTAGAAAAGTCCACAGCTACAGAGACGAATATGCAGACAGGATTCAATGCTGTCGACTATCTTGCTTTCTGATGAGAGATGCAGCAGTCATCAATGCCAATACTGTAGGCTGTTTTGCCTTCCGAAAGGAGATACAGCAAGCATCAAAGCACCACGCCTCCCAGGCAAAAGTTGCATGTTTTGAGAAATTCTTCTTCAGGCAAATTACTTTTCCTGGAACTAAAGCTCACAATGCTACAATGCCCAAGTCAAACAACTCTGTAGAAGGCTTTTCTGGTTCTCATGGAGAACCGGTGTCACCTGGAGGTTGGCAACCCTACTCTATGCAAATAATAGGACATACATTTTCTCCTTGAGGTTTGCCAAAGAGATGAGGTCATCTGGCTTGGATCCCTTTATATTATTGTTTAGCATATTTTTAATCCTGTTTTTCCTCTCCACGGGGACTCCTAGAGATGCCAGCCTTGAAATGGCACCTGGGGATCCCCTGGAATGATAGCTCATCTCCAGTCTACAAAGATCAGTTCCCCAGGAGAAAATGGCTGCTTTGGAGGGTGGACTCTGTGGCTTTGTATCCCACTGAGGTCCCCGTCCTCTCCAGGCTCCACCCCCAAATCTCCAGGAGTTTCCCAACCTGGAGCTGGCAACCCTACACCCCATCCCTCGCCAGTGGCCAGCCCCCCAAAGAGGCTTATGAAAATGCACATACAATTGAAACAAACATGAACAAACAAAATGCAGTGTAAAGGAACAAGGGGGAAATGCAAACTATACAGTGGGCCACTCAGGCTGAGAGCCGTGGGGAAAGGCCAGGGGCAGAGAGCCCTTTGGCTTGCGCCCCTGGCCACACCCCGTCTCTGAGTACCTGTAACAAATGCTCAGCAGACACCTCACACAAGCTGCCATCAGCCATCTCCCCACAATTCCCCCTCTGGGCAGGGCTACGCCTGTGTCACCACACCCCTGGTGGCTGCTGAGCCTCTATGCTCCTTGGGAGGTCAGTGATCTGGACTGCCAACTCCAACTAGGGGGAATTCCCGGAGATTTGTGGGTGGAGCCTGGGGAGCTGAGCTCTGAGAAGGAGCAAGGTGTTTGAGCTGCCAGAGGGGTGAGTGGTATTTTTATTTATTTACTTTCAGCTGAGGTGCTTTAGCTGAGAAGGTACTGTGTCAGGGACTGTATTTGGGAGTATGTGGGTGAGTTGTAACAGACTCCTGACTGCTGGAGTTAGGGTGTGAAAGGGTCATTGTTTGCCTGTAATTAAGTGCTTGGGTGTAATTGAATAGCAGACTCCTGGCTGCTGGAGTTGGGGTGTGAAAGGGGCTTTGTTTGACCGTCATTAAGTGCCTTGGGTGATTTTGAGTAGCTGCTGGCCACACCCGCTCCTGGGAGACAATTCCATTTAAGGCAGGAAGTTTGCAAGAGGCACGAGCCGAAGGGCGAGAGCAAAAGGGCGAGGCTCTTTGCCTGTGGCTCTTGGCCTAGGGGCTCTGTAAGAAGCCCAGGAAGAGACAGAAAGCCAGGACCTTGGCTCCTTGGTAAGGTAAGTAGACTCCTACAACAGGAGCCATATAAATACAAAGGGTTTTAAAAGGGGGGTTATAGAAAAGTATTTGTTTAAAAACAATTATGAAGCCAGAATGCCAGCAGGGGGTTGGGGGCTATCCAGTGTTTTGCATGGAGTGTCACATGTATGACTATCTGCCCACTGGTCAGAAGTCTTGGGTGTGTGCTCGGTGCAAGGAGCTCCTGGTTCTCAGGGAGCGAGTTTGCTCCCTTGAGGCCAAGGTAGCTGACCTGGAGAAGCAGGGACAGTCAGTTAGGTGCACGGGGAAGACTCTCGGGGACTTGTTAGATATGTCCCACTCTGGATCTGGCAGCCCGGCTGCTGCCAGGGAGCATGAGGGTCAAGGGGAAAAGGGGCACCGTGCTGAGGATAAGGGGAATGTGCCCTCAGAAGGGACCTCTTCTTCAGCTGGTGAACGGGTATCCTTTCGTACCAAGGAACCGTCCCTGGGAAGGGTGGGAGGGGGGCTCTTGGTAGTTGGTGATTCGATCCTTAGGCAGGTAGACAGCTGGGTGGCAAACCCGCGTACTGACTGTATGGTGACTTGCCTGCCTGGTGCGAAGGTAGCGGACATTACGCGTGTTTTAGATAGGCTGGTAGATAGTGCTGGGGAGGAGCCAGTGGTCGTGGTGCACGTCGGCACCAACGATGTGGGGAAATGCAGTTGTGAGGTCCTGGAGGAGAAATTTAGGCTGCTGGGCAGGAAACTCAAGGCCAGGACCTCCAAGGTAGCCTTCTCGGAAGTGCTGCCTGTTCCACGCGCAGGGCCGGAGAGACAGGCACAGATCAGGAGTCTCAATGCGTGGATGAGACGGTGGTGTAGGGGGAAGGGTTCAAGTTTGTTAGGCACTGGGATGCTTTTTGGGACAAGAGGGAGCTGTACAAAAGGGACGGTCTCCACTTGTCCCGAGAAGGAACCAGGCTGCTGGCACTCAAAATCAAAAAGGTGGCAGAGCAGTTTTTAAACTGAATAATGGGGGAAAGCCGACAGGAGATGAAAAGTCTCTGGTTCGGGATGGCTCATCTCAAAGAGATGAAGGGGTAGCTATTACTTTTGTACAAGGAAATGGATTACAATTGTCCACTGAGACTGTGGCTAATGATAGGAACTGCCTGGCAAGGTCTCGAGGCAGCAAGAGGAAGGCTGTGGGCTTAACAAACATGGGAAACTATAAGTGTTTATACACAAATACTAGAAGTCTCCGAGGTAAAATCGGGGAGTTGGAATGCTTGGTGTTGGGGGGGGAAATAGACATTGTGGGTATTTCAAAAACTTGGTGGGATGAGGAAAATCAGTGGGATACGATGATTCCTGGTTATAAATTATATCGGAAGGATAGGGGGGAAAGGGTTGGAGGTGGGGTGACTCTGTATGTCAGAGAGGGTATACCGTCCAGTAAGATTGAGAGGGTAAGAGAATTGGATTCACTTCTGGAAATGCTATGGGTTGAAATAGTGGGTCCAAAAGGAGGCTTAACAGTGGGAGTTTGTTATCGCCCACCAGATCAAAAAATAGAGGAGGATTATAAAATGATGAATGAATTAAAGATAGCGGCTAGACGAAATAACTGTGTTGTAATAGGCGACTTAAACTACCCACACATTGATTGGGTCAATATGAGTTCTAGTCGGGAAAAAGAGATTGTGTTCTTAGACACTCTCAATGACTGTGCTGTGGAACAGATGGTCACAGATCCTACCAGGGGAGAGGCGATCCTGGATTTGGTCCTAAGTAACACCCAAGACCTGGTGAGAGATGTAAAAGTGATTGCACCACTTGGGAACAGTGACCATAATGTCATTGAGTTTAACATTTGTACAGATAGGGAGTTGCCCAAAAAGACTGACACAACCACTTTTAACTTTAAAAGGGGTAACTTCTCTGGTATGAGGGGACATGTGAGGAAGAAATTGAAAGGAAGAGTGGAGAAGGTCAAAACCATTGGGGAAGCTTGGAGACTATTTAAAAAGACAATCCTAGAAGCTCAGAAAAAATATATACCGCAGGTTAGGAAAGGTACAAATAGGTATAGAAAAAAGCCTGCATGGTTAACAAATAAAGTAATGGAAGCTGTAAAAGGTAAGAAGGATTCCTTTAAGCAGTGGAAAGCTAGTCTTAGTGAGGTTGATAAAAGGGAACACAGACTATGGCAAATAAAATGCAAGTCTGTGATCAGGCAAGCAAAAAGGGAATATGAGGAGCATATCGCAAAAAACATAAAGGCCAACAATAAAACTTTCTTCAAATACATTAGAAGTAGGAAGCCAGCCAAGGAGGCAGTGGGGCCCTTGGATGACCAAGGG
Source organism: Gekko gecko (assembly GCA_029375565.1). NCBI lineage: Eukaryota > Metazoa > Chordata > Lepidosauria > Squamata > Gekkonidae > Gekko > Gekko gecko. The sequence goes on from JAPDNY010000069.1 coordinate 38,645, forward strand.
GTAAAAGGAGTAGTGAAGGATGATAGGGAAATGGCTGAGAAGCTGAATGCATTTTTTGCCTCTGTCTTCACTGTGGAAGAGGAGAAGTGTTTGCCCACTCCAGAAGCACCGATTTCGGGAGGGGTTTGAAAGACCTGAATCAGATTGCGGTAACAAGAGAGGAAGTCCCCCGACTGATGGACAATTTAAAAACTAATAAATCACCAGGCCCGGATGGCATTCATCCGAGAGTTCTGAAAGAACTCAAATGTGAACTTGTGGATCTCCTGACAAAAATATGTAATCTTTCTTTAAAATCTGCCTCCATTCCTGAGGACTGGAAGGTAGCTAATGTCACTCCCATCTTTAAAAAGGGCTCCAGGGGAGATCCAGGAAATTACAGGCCAGTCAGTCTGACATCGATACCGGGTAAGTTGGTGGAAACTGTTATTAAGGAAAGAATTAGTAGGCACATTGATGAACAAAAACTATTGAGGCAGACTCAGCATGGGTTCTGTAAGGGAAGATCTTGTCTCACTAACCTGTTAGTGTTTTTTGAGGGAGTGAACAAACATGTGGACAAGGGGGACCCAATAGATATTATTTACCTTGACTTCCGGAAAGCTTTTGATACAGTTCCTCATCAAAGGCTCCTAAGTAAGCTCAATAGTCATGGGATAAAAGGACAAGTCCTCGTGGATCAAAAACTGGCTTATAAATAGGAAACAGAGAGTATAAATGGGAAACTTTCTCAGTGGAGGGTGGTAAGCAGTGGGGTACCACAGGGATCAGTACTCGGTCCGATGCTTTTTAACTTGTTTATTAACGATTTGGAATTGGGAGTAAGCAGTGATGTGGCTAAATTTGCAGATGACACAAAGTTGTTCCGGGTGGTGAAAACTAAGGAGGATTGTGAGGCACTCCAAAGGAATCTGTTGAGGATGGGTGAGTGGGCGTCAACGTGGCAAATGGGGTTCAATGTGGCCAAGTGCAAAGTGATGCACATTGGAGCCAAAAATCCTAAATATAAATACACGTTGATGGGGTCTGATCTGGCAGAGACGGACCAAGAGAGAGATCTTGGAGTCGTAGTGGATAACTCGCTGAAAATGTCTACACAATGTGTAGCTGCAATAAAGAAGGCCAACGCTATGCTGGGGATTATTAGGAAGGGAATTGATAACAAATCAGCCAGTATCATCATGCCCCTGTATAAATCATTGGTGCGACCTCATTTGGAATACTGCGTACAGTTCTGGTCACCACATCTCAAAAAGGATATTCTAGCATTGGAAAAAGTGCAGAGAAGGGCAACTAGAATGATAAAAGGGTTGGAACACCTTCCCTATGAAGAAAGGTTAAAATGCTTGGGGCTCTTTAGCTTGGAGAAACGACGGCTGAGAGGTGACATGATCGAGGTTTATAAGATTATGAATGGGATTGAGCAGGTTGAGAAAGAAGTACTTTTATCCCTTTCTCACAATACAAGAACTTGTGGGCACTCTATGAAATTGCTGAGCAGTCGGGTTACAACAGATAAAAGGAAATACTTCTTCACCCAAAGAGTGATTAACATATGGAATTCACTGCCACAGGAGGTCGTGGCAGCTGCAAGCATGGTCAGTTTCAAGAGGAAATTAGATAAACATATGGAGCAGAAGTCCACCAGTGGCTATTAGCCACAGGGTATAGATGGGAACTCTCAGTCTGGGGCAGGTGATGCACTCTATTCTTGTTGCTGGAGGGGGCAGCAGTGGGAGGGCTTCTGGTGCCCTGGCCCCACTGCTGGACCTCCTGATGGCACCTGGTATATTTTGGCCGCTGTGTGACAGAGTGTTGGACTAGATGGGCCATTGGCCTGATTCAACATTGGCTTCTCTTATGTTCTTATGTTCTTATGGAGGAGAGGGTTTGAGGAGGGGAGGATGCTCAGCAGTCAGAGATTGGATTTATACCCCACCCTTCACTACCCAAAGGAGTCTCAGAGTGGCTGACAAACTCCTTTCCCTTCCCCTCTCCACAACAGACACCCTGTGAGGTAGGCAGGGCTGAGAGAGCTCTGACAGAACTGCTCTTTCAAGGACAGCTCAGAACGATGGCTTGCCCAAGGTCATCCAGCAGCTGCAAGTGGAGGAGTGGGGAATCAAACCTAGTTCTCCCAGATTAGAGTCCGTGTACTCAGGGCTGGCCCCAGGTGTCTGGGCACCCTAGGCAGGACAGCCTGGGGTGCCAACTCCACAGGGGATGCCAACCTCCTGGTGGAGCCTAGAGACCGGGGGGGTGGCGGAGTGCTGACTTTCCTGGGCACTCTGCAGCTGCGGGGCCCCCAGGAAAGCCAGGCAAGGGGTGGGGGTTCTAACCCCCACCCCTTCCCTCCCAGCACGGGCTTGCCTCGGCGCTCCACAGCCATGGGGGTGCCAACGCAAGCCAGGGAAGACGTGGGGTTTAAACCGCCACCCCTTCCCTAGGAGCGCTGGCTTGCCTTGGCGTTCTGTAGCCGTGGGGCACTGAGGCAAGCCAGGGAAGAGGCAGGGGTTCAAACCCCTGCCCCTTCCCTCCAAGTGCTGGCTTGGAAGAGAGGGGAGGGTGACAGGGGGAGGGGGAGTGCCGGTGGGGGGGGGATGGGCAAGCTATGCTGCCGCCGTCGCCTTCTGAGCCCCGCCAGGGTGCTTCGCTGGCGGGGGGCCATTTGGTGCCCCTGCGGGCCCGGCACCCTAGGCGAGCCTAGTGGGCGAGCTGGCAGTGCATACACTTATCCACTATACCAAACTTACTTTATACCCTCTCTTTTCTCCCTAATGGACACCCAAGTCAGCTTACATCATTCTCTTGGCCTCTGTTTTCTCCTCACAGCAACCCTGTGAGGTAGGTGAGGCTGAGAGCATATGACTGGCCCAAAGTCACCCAGCAAGCTTCCTTGGCAGAGTGGGGATTCGAACCTAGGTTTACCCAGATCTTAGCTTGACATTTTAACCACTATACCACACTGCCCCCTCAGTTATGCAGACAATAACACTCTAATGGCAGAAAGTGAAGACAACGTAAAGAACCACCTGCTGAAGCTGAAAGAGGAGGGCATAAAAGTTTGCTTGAAACTCAACATCAAAAAAACTAAGATTATGGCATCTGGCCATTATCACTCCTTGGCCAATGGAAGGGGAAGTCATGGAAGCAGTGACAGAATTCATGTTCCTAGAATCCAAGATCGCTGCAGATGGTGACTGCAGCCATGAAATTAAAAGACGCCTGCTCCTTGGGAAGAAAACTATGGCAAATCTAAGGCAGCATAATAAAAAGTAGAGATATCACCCTGCCAACAAAAGTCTGTATGGTCAGAGCAATGGTATTCCCAGTAGTACTGTATGGCTGCGAGAGCTGGACCATATGGAAGGCTGAGCGCCAAAGAATAGATGCTTTTGAATTATGGTGCTGGAGAAGACTCTTGAGAGTCCCTTGGACTGCAAGGAGATCAAATTAGTCAATCCTAAAAGAAATCAACCCTGACTGTTCCCTGGAAGGCCAGATACTGAAGCTGAAGCTCAACTACTTTGGCCACCAAATGAGAAGAGAGCCCTCACTGGAGAAGACCCTGATGTTGGGAAAGATTGAAGGTAAAAGAAGAATGGGATGGTAAAGGATGAGATGGTTAGACAGTGTTATCGACAGGGGTCTTTTCGGGGGGGAGCGCACGGGAGCGCAGCTCCGGGAGCTCAGGAGCCAAGCCCCGCCCCCAGCCATAGAGAACAATGGAGGAAATGGGGCAACCTGTTTGGGGGCCCATAGAATTGGACCCCCTGGTCCAATGTTCTTGAAACTTGGTGGGTATCTTGGGGAGAGGCTCCATCAGCTATCCTGTGATCTTGGAGCCTCTCCCCCAAACCCCCTCCCCTCCAGCCCCCAGAATATACCCTATGTTTTCACCATTGACTTCAATGGCCCATAGGGTATAATGGGGCTGAATTGCCACTGAATTTCTTTCATTCCCTCCTTTCCTTCTTTCTTTTTCCTCTTTCCCTCATTCTTCTCTTCTCTTCTCTTCTCTTCTCTTCTCTTCTCTCTCTTCTCTCTCTCTTCTTCTTCTCTCTCTCTTCTCTCTTTCTTTCCTTCTTTCCCACCTTCTTCTCTTCTCTTTTTCCTCCTTTTCCTGTTTCCCTCCTTCTTCCCTCTCTTTCTTTCTCTCTTTCCTTCCTTCTTTCCTTCTCTCTACTCTCTCTCTTTCCTTCCCTCTTTCCTCCTTCTGTGGCCCAACTCTCATGAGAAGGAGTTTAAACTTTAAACCCCTTCTCTCTTAGCTTCCCCACCCAGACCAGCTGGGGAAGGGAAGGGGAGGCTTTTGAAGATGCTCCCCCCCCCTTTTGCTTCCCCTTCTGACATCACTTCCGGTGATGTCAGGGGGCGTGGCATATGCTAATAGCTCATTAGCATACCATATGCTAATGAGCTCCTGCAGCTGTTTTTCTACGAAAAGACCCCTGGTTATCGATGCAATGTACATGAAATTAAGAAAACTCTGGAGGACGGCGGAAGACAGAAGGGCCTTGCGTGATACGGTTCATGGGGTCACAAAGAGACTGAACAACAACAACAAAGCCAGAATTCTTTTCTATCTTCACTTGGTAAGAGCTATTTGAAAATGTTGCACTTTTGAATTTCTCTTTCACTTTGTTATCAGTCTCTGTTCCTGAATTACCTTGTATTTGTTATTATGGTTCTGAACTGGTTTCTACGTCCCCTTACTGGCTTCATTGCTTTCTTTCTTGGAAAATTTGGAAATAAAAAATATATTTTTAAAAAAGATTTGGTAGTGGAGTATGGAGAGGGTAGTGTTTAGGGAGCAAAGCATAATGCCATAGAATCTACTCTCTGAAGCTGCCAGTTCCTCCACAGGAACTGATCTCTGCAGTCCCATTAGCCAATCACCGGATCCAGAGGGAAATGTAGGCCTTGTGGTCACTCTGATACAGGTTGCCCTGGAGCCACTAGGGCTCCTTAGAGCCTGTAGGCCTCACCACTATAGACCCAGGATCATGACAGCAGGGGACAAAAGTATTTAAAATAACTAATTATCATCATCAACAACAACATTTATTACAATCGAAAGATCAGACAACAGCAGTAATAAATAATTATAGCCAGGGCTCTTTTTGTAACAGGAACTCCTTTGCATATTAGGAGACACACCCCTAATGTAGCCAATCCTCCAAGAGCTTACAGTAGCCCCTGCAAGAAGAGCTCTGTAAGCTCTTGCAAGATTGGCTACATTTGGGGTGTGTCACCTAAGATGCAAAGGAGTTCCTGCTGCTGTTATGTATTTGGTATACATAAATAACAGAGCTTGAATCTCACTCCTATCTAGGCCTGATATCCAGAAGACCAAACTCTGATTGGCTACTCTGTGTAGCAGGCCAATCAGGAAGCTAGAAGGTTATGGAGGGAGACAAATGTATTGGTTGTTATCTTACTGTTTTGATTGGTTATTTATGCAGCAAGGGGCGTGGCTATGCCAGCCCGGATAGTTTAAAAGAGGGCCTGTTGCTCTCCTCTTTTCGTGTTGTTTCCTACCTTCTGTAAATAAAGCTGAATCATTGTTCATGAGCTGCTGCCTTAAGTCTCATACATAACAGCTACACAAAGAGCCCTGGCTATAGCTATTGCCATCTTTAAAATTCAGTTTTGTTTGTGTAACAATATTAATTAAAATAGCTTTTGAGTGCATTATTTGATTAGTTCAAACTCACTACCTAGTAGATTGGCTTGTCTGCATGTGTCATCCTGACAGAGAACTCTGAGGAACTCTATGTCCCCTACCCCTCAGAGGTAGGGTTACCAGTTTCCAGGCAGAACCTGGAGATTCCCCCCCCTCCAATTTACAGCCCTGTAACCTTTAAACAGAGACTTCCCAGAGAGCCATTGAGACTTCCCAGTCACCTGCTTGTGGTGGGAGGGCTCTGACTGGGGGACTCCCTCTCCCCTCCCTGCTGCCCGGACTGATGGGAGAAAATCCCACAGGCAGAAATTATGTTGTTCAACTCCATGTCAGCCCGAACCCCCGAATGTGATGTAAGCACCTTGAAGAACGTTCCGGCCTTCAAATCAAATGAATTTTATTGTTACAGTCAATGACCAGTGCACTCAATCATTTTACATAAAAACATTTGAATAATAAATATGAGATACAACCAACAGTGGCATACTTAAATTTTAAAAACTGTGACTATAACATACAGGTAAGATAAGACAGCCATAAAATTTGTGTATAATTTAGATAAAAGATTGAAAAATCTAATTGCTATGCATTTTACACTCCTTGTAAACTTGGGCACACAATCTAGCCACCTGTCGTGTTGTCTGGTGGTTCCTGTCAGACAGCTCTGGCTATCCCCATGGTAAGTACCAGGGCTCTTTTTGTAGCAGGAACTCCTTTGCATATTAGGCCACACACTCCTGACATAGCCAGTCCTCCAAGAACTTACAGTAGGCCCTGTAAGAAAAGCTCTGTAAACTCTTGGAGGATTGGCTACATTAGGGGTGTGTGGCCTAATATGCAAAGGAGTTCCTGCTACAAAAAGGTCTGGTAAGTACCATGAGTTTTCACACATGCATCACATCTGGGGTTTGAGGTGGATGTAGGGTTCTGAACAAAGGAGGCCTTTTAAGTATTTTAACTGTCCATTTTGGAGGGTTTTTAAAATCTAGTTCAGTACCTGTTGTGTGTTCTTGTTGTTGAATGAACCACATAATTTAATGTTGGGAGCAGGGGATGCTTTTGTTGTTGTTGTTATTGATTTCATCACCTTAATGCCTGTCAGGCTCACCAGATAGTCAATCAAACACCAGGCTTCTTCAGAAGATAGTGTTTATTAAGAAAAGACTGATGATACAGGTACAAGCTCTTTGTCAGTGATAACATGAAACTGAAAGCATCCCAAGTTATAGCCCATGCAAACTACCCCCCCTACTACCTAAGCCAATGGAGACTTTGCACGAGAGCGTGAAACTACCAACTAATAAGCTTAAGAAAACAACCCAGACCAGTACTTTCTCAGTGCCAGGATGGCAACGACATGAGACCTAAGGTCAGGCAAAGTGATAAGAAACAGAACAGACACCACTAAATCAGTGAGAGACCAGAGGCCCCTTTACTCCCTAATTCCAACAGCTGAAAGGATGCCTCCCTCCACCCCCCTATGGCAGGGTTACCTGACATCTTGCCCTCCTGAAAAGTCCCCCCCCCCGCTGGCTTCTCTGGGTACCACTGGTGAAAACAGTGGAGGAGGTGGGGGCATCGATTTGATCTACATAAACGCATTCCCTATGTTGTGGCCCGAAATCCACCCATTCCACCAGATAATACAATTTATTACGGGAGACTTTAGAGTCCAGAATCCCAGCCACTTCGAAGTGCAGCTCCCCCTTGACCATGGGTGGGGCAAAGCTTGTTGAGGTCACCGGATGTGGGCTCTAGGGTCCTGGCATAATAACCTAAGGTGAAATACAGGATGCAAATATTTCAATGATTTGGGTAAAATCAGTTCAGCAGCAACTTCATTGATAGTATGTTGGATCTGAAACGGTCCTACAAACTTCCTACATAGACAAAGTCTCCCAGCTTCGGATCCCAGCCTTTGTTCCTCTTTTTATTTGCTTGGGCTTTATAGTCCTTTTTGGCAGCATCCAAGGTTTTACAAAGGACTGGCCAAGCCTCCTGCAAGTGCTTGCACCAGTCCCCCACCTCCCTCTCAGGCAACGCTGGCTCTGTTAGAAAAGGGAGGGTGGGGCCCCTTAGCCATGCATGGCCATGAAAGGCGAGACTCCCATCGATGAATGACAAGCATTATTGTAGCAAAATTCGGCCAGAGGCAATAAGCCCTCCCACTCGTCTTGTTAAAAGTTTGTGAAACAGCGCAGGTATTGTTCCAAGGTTTGGTTTACCCTTTCAGTCTGCCCATCCGTCTCTGGATGGTAGGCGCTACTCAGCCTCCGCTTGACCCCCAACAACCTCATGAGTTCCCCCCAAAATTTGGAAACGAATTGTGAACCACGGTCAGAGATCACCTTACGGGGTAGTGTATGCAGTTTAAAGATGTGGTGCATGAAAGACTTGGCTAACGGTTTCGCAGAGGGTAACGCCTTAAAGGGAATAAAGTGAGCTTGCTTAGAAAACAGATCGACCACCCCCCAAATAACTGTTTTCCCCTTGCTTGGGGGAAGATTGGTGATGAAGTCCATGGAAATCACCTCCCAGGGTCGAGTAGACATCAGGAGGGGCTGGAGAAGACCCAGGGGCTTCCCTGGTTGTGGCTTGCTTATCAGGAAGGTTTGGCAGGATTGAACGAACATAGAGAGATCCCGCCTCATGCCAGGCCACCAAAACTGACATTGGAGGAGGTGTAAAGACTTAACATACCCCAAATGTCCTGCCAGTTTAGTACCGTGGGCAAAGGACATAACTTCCCCTCAGAGAGCCTTTGGCACGAACAATCTAGAGCCCTGGTACCAACATCCATTGGTTCGTTCCTCCATACACCCTTCAGGTTCCAGTTCCTTGCGATCAGCCTCTGAAAAGGCAGAGGCGAACTGGCGGTACTTTTGCCTGGCTGCACATTGTGACCCCCCCACTAGCTGGGTCGGTGTGAACATAGAGTCCAGGACCTCCTCCCACTGACTATCATGTTGCGGGAGGCGGGACAGGGCATCAGCCAAGGAGTTAACTTTCCCCAGAAAATGGTGGAGAGTGAAATTGAATTTAGGGAAAAAGTCCACCCAGCAGAGCTGTTTGGCATTTAGGTTCCTAGGAGTTCTAAGTAGTTCCAGGCTTTTGTGATCAGTCCAGACCTCAAACGGCACCCTCGCACCCTCCAACCAGTGACGCCATATTGACAGCACCAATTTAATCGCCCCCGCTTCCCTGTCCCACACCGATCAACTGTGTTCAGTCTCTTTGAATTTCTTAGAAACATACGCTAGCGGGTGTAGTTTCCCATCCCCCCCTCCTGCAAAATGGTGCTTCCCATAGCTACATCCAAGGCGTCCACTTGCACAATGAATTTTTTGAGTTTTTTGGGTGTGCCAGCACCAGTTCAGATGTGAATAGTGCCTTGAGTTTGTCAAACGCCTCATGACATTCAGGCATCCAGTCAAGTTTGGCCCCAGGGCAGGAACCCTCAATTCTCTTGCCCTTTGTTTTAAGGAGGGACAGAGACATTGTGAGGGGCAGAGACACCTGTGCAAAGTTTGCCAAAAAGGACTTGTAAAAATTGGCGAACCTGGCTTCTGGTCTGGGATACATGGCGTCCTGACGTGTTCTGGCTTTGCTCCCAGAGCTCCCAGAGCATACGGAGGGTCTTTACGACAGGGTGGGCTATACAGCCCACCGCAGATCTCCCCAGGCAGGGAAGTGACCAGCAACGAGCATCGACCCGAGAGGGAGTTGAGATCGGCTGATAGCGGGGCTTTAAAGAGCATCGCGGCCAGCCTTGATCCCCTCCCCCCAAGAGGGCACTTCGGAATTTCTCTAAAAGACCCCACCGAGTTGGATTCTCAACATAAGAACGCATGACCCAGACTTCCAAGACATTCTACGGAAATTGATAACAAGGAAACACTGCTATAACAAGACACGGACTTCGAGGGTAACTTTTAAAAATTGCTCACCGGAAACGCGTTGATCCTGAGAGTAAACAACATCCGATGAAGCGCATGATCATGCTGTATTTTGTGTACTAACACCGACTCCGAAAAAACATGGCTAAACAGTAAAAAAAGGCCAAAAAGCCGGTTTGTTGATCATTCCTGTGGTTGGAATATTGACTTTAAAATAGAAACTAACATCAGGCCCTGCGAGAACTAGTGTGGAAAATTACTCTAGCTGCGACAGAAACCACCAGAACAGGAAGTGACCTCAGACTAGACAAGTAGTATTTCCTAGCGACGACCGAGGAGGCCGGAAGAAGGGAAGAAACCAGAAGTTAAGGGGGACGATTAAGATTGCCAGACAGGAAGTAAACAACAGGAAGAGCTATTTACCATAGAGAAATTGCGCCCGCCATTTTGAGAAGGTCGGAACGATTTATTTGAATTTTAACCAAAAGACTCAAGAGAAAAAAGCGAATATAGAGCGGTTTAACTGGGCACAAGAAAGACTTTAATTTGATGTGAGTTTTATGTGAATTGTAAACAACGGCTTACGATCTTCGGCAACGACAGAGGGAGAACTCTTGGTCCTCCCCGAAAATGGCTGCTAAAGAGGAAAAGAAATTACAGGGCATGATGGAAGCCATGGAAAAATGAGTGATGGATGCTATACAAAAAATGGAAAAAACTCTAGTAACAGAAGTAACAGATTTGAAAAAAGACTTGTCTGGGATTACAAAAGAAATACAGGCGTTGAACAAAAGAGCAGACGAGGTGGAGGAGAGAGTGAAAGGAGTGGAAACTAATGTATCTGAGGTTGCTAAAGAAGCAGCAAAAGCTAATGTAATGGTGGAATACAATGGAATGCTTAATCATATGAGATTTAGAGGAATCCCTGAAGATAAAAATGAGAATATTCATTCTGTTATGGTGGATACAGTTGCAGATTTCTTAAAACTTGAAGAGGAGAGGGTGGCGGCACAGATTGATTTGGTGTACAGAGTCAACTCTGTGATTGCACAAAGGAAAAAATTACCCAGAGATGTGATTGTCCAGTTTATATCCAAAAGATTGAAGGAAGACTTGTTCAAGCAACAATTCCAGGAAGATTTCACAATTGATAACAAGAAAATTATGATATTAAAGGAACTACCCAGAACAATTCTTCAGGACAGACGACTTTTTAAAGACTTGATTGACAAACTGAAAACAGAAGGCATAAGATACAGATGGGAAATTCCAAAAGGTGTCAGTTTTACATTTAAGCAGAAGAGAGTCACCATCAAGTCAGTAGAGCAAATGAACAAGTTCATCAAAGACAATTTTAAAGACTCTGATAAATAAATACAAAGCCAACATGGAGAGTCAAATTATATCTTGGAATGTTAATGGACTCAATTCACCTCATAAAAGAAAAAAACATTAGGCTTTGGTTGGAAAAACAAAAATGCGATATTGTTTGTTTGCAAGAAACACATATTAAAAAGACTGATGTTAAATTTTTGATTCAAAAAAGATTAGGAGAGGAATTCTATTCCCTCTCCTCACAAAAGAAAAAAGGAGTTGTTACATATGTTAAAAAAGAATTGGAGCCAAAGGAAATTTTTAAAGATAAAGAAGGGAAATTTTTGGCAGTGGAAGTTATACTTCAGAGTAAAAAAACTTTAATTGTTAATCTCTATGCTCCGAATGGCGCTAAGGAAAAAATTTTTCAGGATCTGTGGGAACAGTTACAACAGTTAACCTATGAGCAAATGATACTGATGGGTGACTTTAATGGTACTGTTAATAATGTTATTGACAGAAAATCAAAAAAAGGAAACGAAGGTATAGGTAAACTCCCGAAGGTTTTTTTTCAAATGGTAAAACATGAACACTTGGAAGATGCATGGAGAACTAAAAATCCTAAGGACAAAGATTATTCTTTTTACTCATCAAGACATGAATCTTTTTCAAGAATAGACATGATGTGGATGACCGAGAATTTGATCTTGCAAACACGTAAAATTGAAATATTACCTAGAATTCTTTCTGACCACAGCCCAGTAAAGTGGTCAACATATGTTAAAAGAAAGAAATTTCGATGGAGACTCAATGAAGATTTACTGGACAAACAAAATATTGTAGACAAAATAAGGACGGAAACCAAAACGTACTTTCAACTGAACTTAAACAAGGATGTACAGACGCAAACGGTATGGGAGGCGTACAAAGCTGTGATGAGAGGACATCTAATTGCAATTAACAACAATGAAAGAAAACAACAATTGAAAATAGACAAAGAGATTATGGAAAATATTCAGAAAAAAGAAGCAGAGCTCAAGAAAAGACCTGGCAAAAAGACCATTTTGAGGGAGCTGAGAATCCTAAGGGAACAATACGATGCGAGGTTAAATAAAGAAGTATATTGGAATTTGAAAAAATTGCAACAGAAGTCCTTTGAAGGAGCAAATAAACCAGGGAAATATTTGGCATGGCAATTGAAGAAAAGAAGAGAGAATAAAATAATAACTAAATTGAAAGATGGGAACAGAGAAATCATAGACCCAGGAGGGATCCGGAGGGAATTTTATAAATATTATGTGACTCTTTTTCAAGCAAAACAAGTGGACCAGCAAAAAATTCAAGACTATTTATCTAAAGCTAATTTGATACAACCAAGCCCAGAAATAAAAGCAATGTTAAATGCTGTGATAACTAAAGAAGAAATCAGTAAAGCAACAGGAGAGGCAAAGATCTCCAAAGTTCCAGGACCAGACGGTTTCTCAGCTAAATTTTACAAAAAATTTCAAGAAGACCTGGTACCGGTTCTAGAGATTCTTCTAAAAGAAATTAGACAAAATGGGAAGATCCCAGATTCTTGGAATGAAGCTGCAATCACCTTAATACCAAAAGAAACTCAAGATTTAACTAATGTTAAAAATTATCGACCAATCTCACTTTTGAACAATGATTATAAAATTTATGCAAAAATTTTAGCGGAACACCTTAAAGGGTTTTTGAAAGACACTATTGCCGAAGATCAGGCTGGGTTTTTGCCAGGTAGACAAACAAAAGACAATATGAGGGTTGTTTTAGACGCAATAGAGTACTATGATAAGCACCCGGAAAAAGAAGTTGGCTTTTTATTTTTGGATGCAGAAAAGGCATTTGATAATTTGAATTGGGAATTTATGTTTAAAGTGATTGAGAAATTGCAGATGGGCGCAGAATTTATAAGAATGATTAAATCAATATATAAAGAACAGAAAGCTACGGTGATTGTGAATGCAGAATCAACAGAAGCGTTCCGGGTCAGAAAAGGAACCAGACAGGGTTGTCCCTTGTCGCCATTGCTATTCATCGGGATTTTGGAGATATTGCTGCAAATGGTTAGAGATGATGATAATATAAAAGGTTTGAGTATTAGAGGTTTTTCCTATAAATTAAGAGCGTTTGCTGATGATATCATGTTTATTGTTGAAGATCCTGTTAATAATATGCCTTTGGTATTTGAAAAAGTAAAAGAGTTCGGTGACCTCGCAGGGTTCTATGTAAATAAGAATAAATCAAAAATATTGTGTAAAAATATGACAGCTACAAAGCAATAAATTTTACAAAACTTGACAGAATGTGAAGTGGTTAAAAAGGATAAGTATTTGGGAGTTGAAATTACAATGAAAAATATTGACTTGTTTAAGAATAATTATGAAAAACTGTGGGTTTTGATAAAGAGTGATTTAGAAAAATGGGAAAAACTTAGATTATCTCTTCTTGGAAGAATTACCGTTGTCAAAATGAACATATTGCCCAGATTGATGTTTTTGTTTCAGACAATACCAATTGTAAAAGACGTGAAAGTGCTGGTAAAATGGCAAAGAGAAATTTTTAAATTTATCTGGGCAGGAAAGAAGCCGAGAATTAAAATGAAAATAATGTATGATGTTAAAGACAGAGGTGGCTTCCAAGTTCCGAATTTGCGTTTGTATTATGAAGCTGTATGTATGTCTTGGTTAACTGACTGGGTTAATTTAGAAAATAGAAAGCTTTTGGCCCTTGAGGGCCACGATTGCAGATTTGGCTGGCATGCCTATCTTTGGTATGGGAAAAATAAAGTAGATTCAATGTTTAAGCATCACTATGTAAGAAGAACACTGTTTGAGGCATGGACCAGATACAAGAGCACAATTCCTGATGAAAGGCCTTTGTGGATTGTTCCTGTTGCAGTTATTCATCCTTTTTCGGAATATAAAGGTAATGATTGGCTGAAATACCAAGAGTTGCTCCAAAAGGAAGGGAAAGAATATGTTTTAAAACCAAATAATGAACTAGAGTTTGAGTATGGATGGTTACAATATTGTCAAATACGGGATATTTACAAGAAAGATTGTAAAGAGGTTGGTTTTAGAGCTAAGAATGATGAGTTTGAAGATATATGGTTGAAAAAAGAGCAAAAAATAATATCAAAGATGTATAAAACTTTGCTTCCGGCCGGAGTTAAAATGGCGAATTGACACACTTTGCGATTTGAGCAGAGTGGATAGCAGTATCTGGCGACAGTTTGGGCTTTACCTGGCCCAACGCAGCACTCCCCAGGCGGGGGAGTGGCAAGCATGCAGCCAAGCCTGAGAGGGGGTTGAGATCGGTGTGGATAAGCCTCGGAGGAGGCTTGTTTACACCTTGATCTCCCTCCGCGAAGAGGGCAGTTGCAAATCAACACTACAGATACCAGCTGGGCTGAGAATTCAGCATAAATCCGTCATCTACCGGCCTCTTTAACATCAAGCTTAACATCGGTTACTGAAGAAGCACTGCGAAACCCCGAGATTACAAGCAAGGTAACAAATGAACAATTGCTTACCGGTTTAAAGAAGAAGGCAAAATCTAAACGTTCGGATAAGTGTAAAAAGCTTCAATGAACTAATCCGCTTGATTTAAAAGTAAAAGAAAGCTTTCCTTTAGAGAAAATGGCTGAAAAGTAACTTTGTTTTGCATTCCTGTGGTCAGCTAAGACTAAACTTTGCATAACAGAAACGAAACTGACTGTGATTCTATGATACAGGAAGTAGGCTAGAGTGGATGTTTTCGATGTTGCTGTGCCGGAAGTAGATGGACGTTTTAGAGTGTGGCACCGGAAGTTGGATTACAGTGACGGACAGATAAACAGGAAGTTCTGAAGGAGCCTACTCTAGCCAGAAAATCATAGAGAAATTGCGCCCGCCATTTTGAGGAGGACTAAATTTTAAAAAGTTATTTTTAAGCTGAAAAAGCACTGGAAGAAGTTATAAAGGTGGCGATTTGGCTTGAGGATTGCTAATATAAAGATCGATTAGCCCTGAACTCGCTTTCAAGACGGATTTGAGGTCAAGACCAAGGGCTGCCTCATCACCTAGTCCAAGAATGACTGCAAAGGAAAAAAAGAGTGGCAGGCTGCCATGGAAGCGATGGAGAAACGGATGACTGAAGTGGTGCAGAGTTTGGGAAAGCAAATAGAATCACAGCTGCAACAACAGTTGCAACAACAGCTGCAAATACAACTGGAGCAAATAGAACAAGTACAAGTCCAAGTACAGAAAAAAATATGGAAGAGTTAAAAGAACTGGTACTAACAGAAGTGGCAGGGATAAAAAAAGATACAGAAGAAGTTAAAAAAGAGGTTAAAAGTCTGGTGACAAAATCAGAAGAAATGGAACAGAAAGTTAAAAGAACCCTGTCAGAAAATACAAGACTGGAGTCCATGATGGAATATAGGGCCACTCAGAACCACTTGAGATTGAGAGGAATCGAAGAGGAGGAAGATCAAGATTTACGGGCCCTAGTAATTAACACATTGACAACTTACATAGGGGAAGATGTTGGAGACTTGGATCCAGACTTTGACCTGATTTACAGAGTAAATTCAGCGTATGCCAAGAGAAAGCAATTACCCAGAGATGTGATTGTTCAATTTGTGACTACTAAAATGAAGGAAGACGTTTTCAAGAAGCAATTTACACAACCGTTGGAAATTAATGGGAAAAAAATAATAATTTTGAGAGAAATTCCGAGATCGATCTTACAAGACAGAAAGAAATTCAAGAAACTAACAGATAGGTTAAAAGAAATGAGTATCAGGTTTAGATGGGAGATTCCATATGGATTATCATTTACATACAATTCGGTGAGATTTACTCTTAAAATGGAAGGAGACATCTACAGATTCAAAGAGAACAACTTTGATGATTTCAAAGATATTTAATTCAAAACAACTATGGATTACAAATTTTTATCTTGGAACGTAAATGGACTAAATTCACCAAGCAAAAGAAGATTAGTGAATCATTGGCTAGAGAAACAAAAATGTAACATAATTTGTTTGCAAGAAACACATATCAGAAAACAAGATAATAAATATTTGGTTAATAAAAAATTGGGAGAAGAATTTCATTCATCAGCAGTTAATAAGAAAAAAGGAACAGTGATATACATTACCAAAGAATTGGAACCTAAACAAATCTTCTCAGACAAAGAAGGAAGATATGTTGGCGTGGAATTAATGATGAATAGAAAAACGACATTGCTTGTAAATATATATGCACCCAATGGGGCAAAAGAGACTTTTTTTAATGATTTGACTAAAGAGTTGGACTGTTTAAATTATCATCAAATAGTCCTTGCCGGAGACTTCAATGGCACAGTGAACAATGTATTGGACAGAAAGTCCAAAGCAAGTGGAGAGGCGGTTGGAAAGCTGCCAAAAAATTTTTTCCAGCTAATGAAGCAAGAGAAACTAGAAGACGTTTGGAGGAAGTGGAACCCTAAGACAAAGGATTATACATTTTATTCTAACAGACATAACTCCTTTTCTAGAATTGATATGATTTGGATGTCAGAGGAGATGGCGCAAAAAACCTACAAAATAGAAATTTTACCGAAAACCAACTCAGATCACAACCCTTTACTTTGGATATCTAAAGAAAAACCTAAACAATTATATTGGAGAATTAATGAGGACTTATTGGATCAAAAATTAATCAATGAAACTTTTAAAAAAGAAACGAAAAGTTTTTTTGAACTGAATTTAAATAAAGGTACTGATATACAAGTCGTATGGGACACGTACAAAGCAGTAATGAGAGGTTTGCTTATCTCTTTGAATTCTAAAGATAAAAAACAAAGGGTGCAACAACAAAACGACCTTCATGAAAAAATTAGACAAAAAGAAAAGGAATTAAAGAAAAGGCCAGGGAAGAAAAAGATTATTAAAGAGATCCACTTTCTGCAGGATCAATTGAATGTTCTACTAAATAGAGAATTATATTGGAATCTGAAGAAATTACAGCAAAAAGCATTTGAGGGTGCAAATAAACCAGGAAAATTTTTAGCGTGGCAATTGAAAAATAGAAAAGAAAGGAATTTTATAAGTAAAATTACTGAAGACGGAAAGGATGTTATGAATTTGAAAGGTATAAAAAGAGTCTTCTTCAAATACTACGCCAAACTGTTCAAAAAGAAAGGAATTGACCAACAGAAAATTAAGAAATATTTGGAGACTATTGAAGTTCCAGAGCTGGGAAAACAAATTAAAGAGTTATTAAATGGTTTAGTAACAAAGGAAGAGGTGACAATGGCAATAGAAGACGCAAAGTTGGGCAAAGCTCCAGGTCCAGATGGCTTTACAGCAAAGTTTTATAAGAAATTTAAGGAGGAGCTAACCCCTATTTTAGTACTTCTGTCGAATGAGATAAGAAAGACTAAACGGATCCCAGATTCATGGAAAGAAGCAAATATTTCATTGATACCCAAAGAAGGTTTGGATTTAACTGAAGTAAAGAATTATAGACCAATATCGCTATTAAATAATGATTACAAATTATTTGCGAAAATTATTTCGGAAAGACTGAAAAAATATTTGAAAGATACTACAGCGGAAGAACAAGCTGGTTTTTTACCAAATAGACAGATTAGAGACAATTTAAGAGTGGTGATTGATGCAATCGAATACTATGACAAACATCCAGAAAAAGAAGTTGGATTCCTCTTTTTAGATGCGGAAAAAGCTTTTGACAATTTAAACTGGGAGTTTATGCTGCAAGTTATTGAAAAAATGGATATAGGACAGTCTTTTCTAAACATGATTGTGGCAATTTACTCAGAACAGAGAGCAGCTTTGAATATAAATAAAGAAAGAACAGATTTCTTCCAAGTTCAAAAGGGAACACGTCAAGGCTGCCCGTTATCCCCGTTGTTGTTTATTTAGATATTGGAAATATTATTGACAGTGATAAGAAAAGATAACAGCATTGAAGGACTCACAGTGAAAGGTTTTGCATATAAATACAGGGCATTTGCAGACGATGTAATGTTTATGATTCAAGATCCAATCTACAAAATACCACAATTGATGGAAAAAATTGAAGAATTTGGATCAGTTGCGGGATTCTACGTTAATAAAAGTAAAACCAAAGTGATGTGCAAAAATATGATGAAACAACGACAAACAGAACTTCAAGAGAAAATTCAATGTGAAGTAGTTACAAAGACTAAATATTTAGGAATTGAATTGACCATGAAAAACATTGATTTGTTCAAAAATAACTATGAAAAGGTTTGGCACAGGATTCAACAAGACATGAAGAAATGGGATACCTTGAATCTATCATTATTGGGAAGAATTGCAACTGTAAAAATGAATGTTTTGCCGCGTTTGATGTTTTTATTTCAGGCTATTCCAATATTAAAACAAAGGAAAATACTGGATACGTGGCAGAAAGAACTATCGAAATTTGTATGGGCAGGAAGAAAGCCAAGGATTAAAATGAAAATTTTATGTGATGCAAAGGAAAGAGGAGGTCTACAACTACCAAATTTAAGACTGTATTATGATGCCGTCTGTTTAACATGGTTGGAACAGTGGATTAATTTAGAAAATAAAAAGTTATTGGCTCTAGAAGGGCATGATAACAAGTTTGGATGGCATGCATATTTATGGTATGGAAAAGTAAAAATAGATAAATTTTTCAAACACCACTTCATAAGACGATCACTGTTCGAGACTTGGATGAGATATAGAAAATTCTTCTCAGAAGAAAGACCACTTTGGATAGTACCAGCAGAAGTGATTAATCCATATTCAAGAAATCAAGGGTTAGATTGGCTACCTTATAAAAGTCTTTTAAAATTAGAAGGGAAAAACTTTGTGTTAAAAGACAGATTTGATGTGGAATTTGAATATGATTGGTTGAAGTATAGACAGATTTATGACTTATTTAAGACCGATAAAAGAGAATATGGTTTTAGAGAAAATAACACTGAAATTGAAACTGTATGGCTTGAGAAAGGTAAAAAAATGATTTCTAAACTGTACAAGGTTTTATTGAAATGGTATACTGAGGACGAAATTGTAAAAGAGCAAATGATAAAATGGGCGGTAAATATTAATAATGAGATATTAATGACATCTTGGGAATATTTGTGGAAAAAGTCAATGAAAATTTCAACTTGTGTAAATGTTAAAGAGAATTGTTATAAAATGATGTACAGATGGTATATGACGCCTAAAAAAATTGCTATTATAAATGAAAGTATGTCTAACAAATGTTGGAAATGTAAGAAACATGAAGGGTCTTTTTACCATATGTGGTGGACATGTGATAAAGCAGTAAAGTATTGGACTGAGATCCACAATGAGATACAAAAAATTTTGAAATGTACTTTTAAGAAAGACCCACAGATGTTATTGTTAGGTCTTAAAATGGAAGAAATAAATGTAGCCAAGAGAACACTACTATGGTACTTGATTACAGCAGCTAGACTGACTTTTGCTCAATGTTGGAAACAAGATAAAGTACCTGAAACATGGGAATGGATTAAAAAGACGTTGTTTATGGCAGAAATTGACAAATTAACAAGAAAATTAAACAATGAAGAAGACGAAACCTTTTTCGGAGACTGGAAAGACTTTCAAGAATACTTGTTGAAGAATTGGGATGTAAAACGTGGTTTGATTTGTTTTGACAGCTATTGAGGAGAAGTGGAAAGAGACTTAGATCTTTGAATTGTTACCATTAGTAAAAGAAATATGTTTAGTAGTAAATGTAATTGTATAAGAGAAATATCAAGGGGGTTGGAGCAGTGCGGGAAGCCTTGTTTGGGGGGGAGAGGGAGAAAGAAAAATGGATATGTATTGGTTTGTTTAAATTGTATGAACATGTGATATATCCAATAATAAATTGTATAAAAAAAAAAAAAGATGTATAAAACTTTGTTGACAGTCTATACGTTGGATGAAACTGTTAAAGAACAAATGATAAAATGGGCCATAAATATGAACAAAGAAATTTCTATGGAAGCATGGGAATTTTTATGGAAAAAAGCCTTTAAAATGTCAACCTGTGTTAATGTAAAAGAAAATTGTTATAAGATGATGTACAGGTGGTATATGACACCAAAAAAGATTGCTAACATTAGCATGGATAAGAACTTGAGTAATAAGTGTTGGAAATGTAAAAAAATAGAGGGTTCTTTTTACCATATGTGGTGGTCATGTGATAAAGCTAAGGTATACTGGTCAAATGTACATTGTGAGATGCAGAAAATAGTAAAAATTCCTATTAGGAAAAGTCCGGAACTTCTTCTCTTAGGTTTGACGATGGAAAAGATTCCACAGGAAAAAGGGACATTATTATGGTATATGATTACATCGGCAAGAATGGCTTTTGCTCAACAATGGAAAACGGAGAAGGTGCCAGATATATATGATTGGTTAAGAAAACTGCTGTTTTTAGCCGAAATGGACAAAATGGCAAAAAAACTAAATGGACAAATGGCAGAACTGTATTTAAAAGACTGGGAGGGCCTGAAATTGTATATGGAAACTGAATATAAAATGAAAGGGAAAATGTACAATCTTGATTTGTATTGAGAATGAATGAGAAATGAAATGAATATTTGATTGTACTGCACCTTGGTTGGAAATTATGTTTGTAAAAGTCAGGCCTTTATATATTTGAAATTAGGTTACCTGGTTTGTCGATTGCTATAAATCTAAACTTGACTACCTTTTAATTTTCTTTTTTTTGTTAATAGCAGTGTTGGAAGCCTATTGGGGTGGGTGGGGGGATAGGGTAAACATTTTGTGAAATTGTATTGGTAACGATGTTTAACAATGTTGAAAGTAATCCAATAAAATTTTGTTAAAAAAAAAAAAATTGGCGAACCTGAGGAAGGCTTGGAGTTGCCTACGGGTCTTAGGTGGCTCCCACCCCACCAAGTTTTGGACCATCACCGGGGCCATCTCGATCCCCCTAGGGGAGATTCTGTAGCCCAAGAAGGAAATCTCAGTACAGTGGAATTTGACATGGGATTTTTTGTCAGGGGAATACAACAAAATGTCTTCCAAGTACACTAGGACTGCCTTGAACAAATGCTTATGTAACACTTCATTAATAAGGTTCATGAAGACCCCCAGAGCCCTCTGGGGGCTGAATGGCATAACGAGGTACTCGAATTGCCCCAAAGGGGTATTGAATGCTGTCCTGTACTCATCCCCGTCCCGGATTCTAACTCTACAATAGGTGTCCCGCAAATCCAGCTTCGAAAAGATTTCCCCTTTGGAGACCGCCACCAGGAGGTCCTTAATGAGGGGGAGGGGATAGGCGTTCGTTGCCGACACCACGTTCAGCCCTCGATAGTCCATGCACAGCCGCAAACCCCCATCTTTTTCCCCCCGAAACAACACAGGTGCCGTGCAGGGGGAGGAGGCGGGGAGGGTGAACCCTCTAGCTAAGTTTTTGTCAATTAAACACCTCAACTCCTCCTTCTCCGCCGGGCTCATGGAGTACAATTTCCCTTTTGGGAGCTTTTGGTCAGGCAAGAGCTCGATAGCACAGTCTGAGTTCTGATGGGGGGGGCAGCTCATCAGCCTTGGCTTCCCCAAAAACCAGCGCCAAGTCACAGTACTTGGGAGGAAACCGGTTCAATTTAGCTTTAGCAAGACCCACCGGCACCCGTTGAACGCACGGTGACTCCCCCCATGTTGCGTCCCACACATGCATCTTACAACATGATCCCCTCTTCCCAAAATATGTACAGGTCATGATCATGTGACCAGGGACTCCCTAACGCCAACGGAAAGCGAGTCTCATATTTGCACGGTCTCGTATTTGCACGGATCCTTCATAGTTGACCTGTCCATCTGGGTGAAAATTAGCGGGTCTGGGAGTTTAACTACCTTAGACCCCAGTCCAGTCACCAGGGAGGGGTGGATTAGGTCTCGCCCACACCCCGAGTCAATCAAGCCCCCCACCCAGACGTGGGTGTTAAGTTTGGGGTAAACAAGAGTCACAGTCACAAAGAAGAGGGGAGGGTAAGTGCTCACCGGTTTTTGTGCCTCGGGACTTGGGACCTGCTGTTCAGTGCTGTTCACAGCAGGTCCTTCGCATTTCCCGCCAGCTGGAAGTTTTCCTCCCTGGACGAATCCGACTCCTCATCCTGAGGGCTGACATGCAGGGCTTGTAGAGTTTTGGGCTTGGCCGTTGGCTTCTTCACAGGGGTCTCGAAGCATTCTTTGTCCCCTCCCTAGGCCAGCGATGTCATGGGTCCAGATTCAGGACAGTAAGCCTCCAAATGGCCGGATTCACCACATTTGAGACACAGCCCCTGTTTCATCCGTTACTCCCAAATCCCATCCTTCTGGTGAGGCGGCAGGGCTTTAGGCTTCACCAGAGTGGAAGTGGAGGGGGTGGTCTTCCCCAGGGTCACCACATCATCGGAGACAGCTCTCCATGTCGACAGCCTCTCTTATCCAGGCAAACAGGGACACCGGTTTCACGCTGCAGAGGATCGTTCCACAGATCTCAGGGTTTAGACCCAATTGGTAATGCTGCACCAACACCCCGTCCAGCCATTTACGGTTCTTAGCAGCACGGCGGCAGAATTCCTCCATGTACTCACACACTGATTTTTTTCCCTTGGTGGAAAGTACGCAGAATGCCTGAGCCGTCTCGCTAGCATTGGAGTCCTCATAATGAGCACACAAGGCCCACATGAATGCATCCACTTCACGGAGTTCTCTGCCGTCCTCGTGATGCAGGGTAACATACCAGTCTGCAGCCCCCTCGTGTAGGCGGGATGCGATCGCATCCACAATGCACTCCCCGTTCGGGAACAGGTGGCCCCAATTCTCAACAAACTTCTTGGCCCTCACCAGAAAGTACAAGAGTTTCTCCGGGGTCCCATAGAAGGTCACATCAAGCAACTCTGCTGGGTTTGGGAACACCCTCCCTGCCTCCCGAGGCATACCCCGAGGCCCCTGGGGGGGAGGTCCTCTCGGCGGTGGCCCCACTGGGGCACCAGGACCCAGCCCTCCAGGAACCCCTGGCCTGGCAGGTCCTGGTGCAGGGGCTGCAGGCACCACTGGAGGCGCAGGGGGTGCCAGTTGAGCAGGCAGGCACTCGTCCAACTCCCTCTGCACCACCTCGGCTATGGTGCCAGGCAAGGGTCTTTTCATATGAGCTATTAGGCTATTAGGATATGCCACGCCCCTCTCCAGAAGTGATGTCAGAAGGGGAAGCAAAAGGGGGGAAGGCATCTTCAAAAGCTGGCCTGGGTGGGGGACATAAGAGAGAAGGGGTTTAAATTTAAACTCCTTCTCACTAGAGTTGGGCCACAGAAGGAGGAAAGAGGGAAGGAAAGAGAGAGAGTAGAGAGAAGGAAAGAAGGAAGGAAAGAAAGAGGGAAAGAAAGAGAAGGGAAGGAGGGAAAGAAAGAGGGAGGAGGGAAACAGGGAAAGGAGGAAAAAAGAGAATAGAAGAAGGTGGGAAAGAAAGAAAGAGAGAAGAGAAGAAGGAAGGAAAGAGGAATAGGAGAGAAGGAAAGGAGGGAATGAAAGAAATTTGGCGGCAATTCAGCCCCATTATATCCTATGGGCCATTGAAGTCAATGGTGAAAACATAGGGTATATTCTGGGGCTGGAGGGGAGGGGGTTTGAGGGAGAGGCTCCAAACTCACAGGGTAGCTGATGGAGCCTCTCCCCAAGATACCCACTAAGTTTCAAGAACATTGGACCAGGGGGTCCAATTCTATGCGCCCCCCAACATGTTGCCCCCATTCCCTCCATTGTTCTCTATGGTGGGGAAAAGTAACTTTCAGGATGTGTTCCTGGCTGAGCTCCAACCATCCAAGATGAGTCTCCATCGACTCCTTGGAATCTAGTTCCTGATGCCAGGGGGCCTCTAGCGCAGGTGTGGTGCTCAACTGATAGATCGACCGGTCGTACTGCCTCTCCCTGCGAGGTCCCCTGGGAGTCAAAGACCACGTTTCCAAAGTCTCTGCCAGTGGTCTCCCCCATTCTCTCTGTTATCTGGGCTGCGTAGTCACACTGGCATACGCCCCCCTGAATGGATCAAAGCAAGCTCCCTCTAGGTCAGCGGTTCTCAACCTGTGAATCGTGACCCCTTTGGGGGTCGAACAACCCTTTCACAGGGGTCGCCTAAGGCCATCGGAAAACAAAATTACAGTTATGAAGTAGCAACAAAAATAATTTTATGGTTGGGGGTCACCACAACATGAGGAACTGTATTAAAGGGTCACGGCATTAGGAAGGTTGAGAACCACTGTCTAGGTCTTCCTCGAGGGCCCAGGTTGTCAGTGTAGTCATCACGGGAACTGATGTGGTGGGTACCAAGGTGGTCGGTACCACTGTGGCGGGCACCGAGTCCTGAGACGTGGTCACTACCAGCAGGTCTTCGTCCTCCCTGCTCATCTCGAGGCTAGAAAGAAACAGTCTGGAGGGTAGACCCGAATTGGAGGATCACTGACAATCTGTCAGGCTCACCAGATAGTCAGTCAAACACCAGGCTTCTTCAGAAGATAGTGTTTAAAAAGACAAGGCTGATGATACAGGTACAAGCTCTTTGTCAGTGATAACATGAAACCCAAAGCATCCCAAGTTATAGCCCATGCAAACTACCCCCCCTACTACCTAAGCCAATGGAGACTTTGCACGAGAGCGTGAAACTACCAACTAATAAGCTTAAGAAAACAACCCAGACCAGTACTTTCTCAGCGCCAAGATGGCAGCGACATGAGACCCAAGGTCAGGCAAAGTGATAAGAAACAGAACAGACACCACTAAATCAGTGAGAGACCAGAGGTCCCTTTACTCCCGCATTCCAACAGCTGAAAGGTGTCAGATAACTGCCATGCACTCTGTATTATGTCTTGTTTAACCTGCACGCATGTGCGTAGCCTTGCCTTGCTGTAACCTTGGGAGAACTTTCTGCCAGCAACTGCTATCTATTTGGCCTTGACAAGAGGCAGAGGCTTGTGTTCCCAGCTGGTGGGAATATTCCTGCCTGCAGGTGGTGGTGGGGGGAGTTCTCCCATTCATTATGTAGACTCCCACCAGGAGGATTCCTGCGCGCGCTAAGTTTTCATTTGCTAGTCGAGCTAATGCATCAGAGTATATACTTAGGTCTCCATACTTTTTGGGTGATTCCTGACAATGAATCTGCATCTATGATCAACATATTTGTATTCCAATAAAGCATATCTTTCACTGTGAAGAGTATCTGGACTTGCTTGCTGTGGAACCTGAAAAAAGGATGCCTCCCTCCATCCCACTATGGCAGAGTTATCTGACAATGCCCCCCCCCACCCCAGCAGCAAAGTCGCTGGCTCCCAGTGTGACCAGGTATTTTTTATAATTGCCCACTTGGAGGTCTTGGGAATCCAGCGGTGTTGTGATCTGAAGAGAAAAGCGGATTTCCAGTATCCTGAAGTGAACCTTTCCCATCCTGAGGGCCAGAGACTGGTGTGCTTTGCGGGACAAGGGGTCTGAGTGACAGCTGACATCCTGGGAGGGTGGAATCCTGTGGCAGGTGCAGCATTCCCAGCCCAGCTGGAATTGTTCCCTTGGTGGGTGCCCTGGTGCTCACAGGCATCATGTTGGGGGCCTCTGTAGGAAGTGGTGAAAAGTGAGTGCCCTTGAGCAAGTGCAGAGAGTTTTGCTGCTGATGGCTGGGAGGAAGCTGAACTCATCCTTTAACCCCAAAGAGTGTCTTGGCCGTTCCAGACCTTCTCCAGCTCCTCTCTCCCAGTCCTTTGTATGTGATGCCCAAGTGTCTCTCTTGCCCTTCCTCAGGCTGTGGGAAATGGTCTGAAGGCCACTGGCAAGTGCCACAGGGTTTCTGGCTCATGCGCTGTGAGACCCTGCTGGAAACAGCTGTTGTACTGACTTGGCTGGGAGCCACTGAGGCGATAAGCTAGAAGCTAACGACACAAGCCGGAATCAAGGTCAGTGAGAAAGCCAAAGGTCAGATAGCCGTGAAGTCGTTTCAAGAATGCAGGTTTACAGAGGCAAGGAGCGACTGCTGCACACTCAGAAGCAGGTCTGATTTTGCAGAGTTGTTCCTGCACTGGAGCAGGTGCACCGAGGGATTTTAAACAGATCCTCCCTCCCTTGGGAGTTGAGTCTGCAGAGGGTTACAACTCCTCTCGTTGACATTGCTGGAGCTGCAGCCTGGCATCTCATCTTCATTCCTGCAAAGTCAGCCTCTGCCGTGCCCTACGTCTGGGGCGCTCAGGGGAACTAGGCGGGGAGTCTGACCTTGGGGTGTCTGCAGCTGGGGTTGCTGGCCCTGGCTCAGGAGTGGTCTCTCCTTCTGGCTGCACCTCTTGTGGGGACTCTTCCTCCTCAGGTACCGCTGAGGGTTCTTCCTCTAGGCTGTCTCTAGAGGAGGCTGAGTTGTTCCCTGTCTCCTCATCTGAGGAGGGGTCAGCCTCAGTCAGACCCAGACCCACGACAGCTGTCCCCTTTCCATCAGACAGGGAAGCTCCAATGACCACACTGTCAAAGTCTTCAGCACCACCAAGGACGCAATGGGCCACTCTGAGCTGGCTAGCCCCCAGCCCCCCGGCCACTTGTCGAAAGGCCTGTCAACTCCCCGAACATAAAAAACATTGAACATTTAACTTATTCATGCTGAATTGCATATTATTTCACATGGTTTGCTGTTTTACACAGGTTTTCATTTACCATGCAGCTGACTTGCTTTTGGTTCTTTTGCGAGTTATGTCTCAGTGGCACGTTTTTTTCACATTTTCTGACCAAGACAAGGATAGAATTGTATCTAGTGTTTCTACCCCCTTAGATCGACATCAAGGTCATGAGGACAGTGATTGGCCTCAATTGGAGTTTATTAAGAAAAGGGTAGCTAGCTATCTCCTTGACAGATTACATTAAAGCCAGCAGGACTCCAAGGGGACTGAGGGTATATAACCCTCCTGCCATGTTTATGGACACTGATGATTTTAGGACTAAATGGGCAACCATTGTAAATAAATGTTCCCTTGACTTGATGTTATTGGTCATACAAAAGTCATTGGAGGAGTCTGAAAAATTAAAAATTGAAATTGCTGAATTGGATCAAACCCTGAAGACCAAAACATCTCAGAATACTTATGATCATCATATTCAGGAGACTGAAATGATGGTTAAACAATCTGAGACTAAACATAAAGAACATAAAGTTAAGAAATTTGCCAGGAACACTAGAGATTGTGCACATGTTTACAACTGGTGAGCTCCCTCCAGTATAAAAAAGAATGTAACTTGGGCAGATCAGCGTAACAGATATGCAGAACTTGAAGGAGGATTTGGATTTGACCTCAGGGAAAGAATCTAATTTATATGACTGATTCACTTGGAGTTGCACTAAGGGTTTCTCCTCCTCCTCCTCCTCCTCTTCTTTTCTTCAAGCAGGCCCCTCCCATCACTGGAGGAGACAAACTTAGTAGTAAATCTTTTTTTTTTTTTAAAGTTAACATCACAAGAGATGTACATTCTGAGACTGGGTCTTGGTTTTCTTTCCATTTCATTGTATGACCTCTTTAAGAATCCAGTAGATTTTTCTCTTTTGATTAGACATTTGAAATTAAAAAATACTTTGGTAACTCTGAAGTTATGGAAACATCCAAATTTAAGCACAAATTCATTTTCATTCCCTCGTGTACTGATTCCTCCATTTCAGTTTTTGAAAAGTTGGTACTTAGGGATTTAGTGAAATTCGGATCATCTACCAAGTACAATTGGAGACATTTTTCTGGAATGGAATGGAGGACTCTGAAATCTCTAGCAGAGAATCATACTATTATCACCAAACAGGCAGATAAGGGGGGTTGCAATAGTCAACATGAATACTGAAGATGATTGTAAAGAAGTAGAAAGACAGTAGAATGATACCTCCAATTAAAAGTCTATACAATATGACCCCACTCACAGGATATCTAAACTTACTAAAACCACTTATTAAAACCACTTTAGATGAACCCCGCTTTTCCACCATCCATTAAATTATAACTTAGGTACCAAGACTGTTTCTTCTATAGAGAAGGGTCTATTCCTTTGTAACACTCGCCCTGCTCCATTTTAAAGTCTTGCTACCACCCAAGTTTCATGTTTGCTGGCCGCTTATATCCCAGGGGTGAAAAACCACCCTTCTTCGCTACTCCCTTCTAGGGCTATAAGTTGCAACAGTTCAAACTTCTTAACCAGTTCCAAGCTGTAAAGGTTTAATCACGGGAGCGCTTCTTCGGCGGAGGTTTCTCTCCCCCACCCCAGTGCAGGAGCAATGGCTTTGCCCATACGAGGTGGGCTCGACTTTGGATCCCGCGTTGGGGGCGATCCCTGGTCACCCTGTGAGTAGCCACCATGACAGGGTACCAGATCAAGCCCCTTGCTGCCGCACACTCCTTCCTCTGAGCAGCGTAGTGTCATTGCAACAGTTGCCTGAAAGGATGCGTGGTGTCCGAGACTGGTTGGCCTGCCCGTGAGCATCCGTGCGATGAAAACGCAGGCGGTAGAGGATCCGGATCCACTGCCCAAAGACATAGTCCAGTTTCTCAGGATCGGCCAGAAGCTGCAGGTAGAAGTAGCGCCCGCTGGCCAGGCTCACTTTCAGCTGGTACCGGTTCTCGTCATGGACAAAGAGGCGGACACACTTCAGAGGCATAAGCCTGTGGGGGAGGAGAAAAGGAGGCATGTAAATCGAGAGAGCCAAAAAGCAGCCCCCTACCCTGTTACCCAGTGTCAGTGGGTATCCCTGGGTTAATCCAGTGCTGCTGGTGGTGACCGAAAAAGGCCAACGAGGCCTGTGCTCAGCATATCTGAGAGACCATTTCTCCCCAGACGTCCCACCAGGACAAGAAGAGAAGGTTTTCTCAGCAGATGCCCTAATTTGTGGCATAACCTCCTCCCCCCTGGAAACACCCAAGCCAGAGGCCCTCAGGACTGTCACTCGGAAAAAGAAATCTTAGCTAATTAATCCTATGCATTCCAGTTGATCAAATAGTTTTGTCTATGAATGTGCATAGGAAGAAAAGTCACCCTGAAGAAGGAAGGGGCTGTCAATGGGGCTGCATTCAGGCATTGTTAACAAACTGGAGTCTGAACCTGGTTAATTCGATTCAAACAGGCCTGCCTCTCACACATGCGGTTTCTGGTTTGGGAAGTCTTCTTTGATCTAACTCTCACTTGTAGTCTTCTTCAAATGCAGGCACTTCAACTAGTTAGGGGTTCTTTCTTTCTGGGTAACCAACATTCTAC
This sequence comes from Gekko gecko, assembly GCA_029375565.1. NCBI lineage: Eukaryota > Metazoa > Chordata > Lepidosauria > Squamata > Gekkonidae > Gekko > Gekko gecko. The sequence goes on from JAPDNY010000069.1 coordinate 67,821, forward strand.
AGCAAGGGTCTTCTGGGTAACTGGATTCTAAACCAGAATCTTGGTTTAGAATCCCAGTTGCTGGAAAGGAAGGGATCCCAGTTTTCTGAAGTGCTTGCAGACAAACAAAGATGGCGCCAGACTGAAGCTTTCTGCAGGACATCTGCAACTGCGGCGTTTACATGGAGGTTTTTTCTTTGCATCTCTCCCTGGGTAAGCCAACTGGGGATAACACTTTGCACACCTGACAAATGCATTGTGGCCCTTGCACCCTTATGCCACGATGGATCTGCTAGTCTTTGTGACGATGTTGTTTTGTCTTTGCTCTTAACAGAGTGGCACAGCTACTCCCCTGGAACCCACCAGCATCTGTTCCTGAAGCAGCCGTGAGATCCTAAGGTCTCCTCATTTTGCATTAGCTGGGACTGTTTTTTCTGCATACTTCTACTGGTGGGGAAAATCTGGGGGATCTCTCTGAGCATGTGGAGAGGGCCTTTCCCATCACTGAATCATCATAGCCCAAGCCCATCAGTCCAGAGTGAGGGGAGCCCGCTCACAGGCAAGACTTCCAGCCGGCATCATACTGCCCCCGTGTAGGGTGGCCTAAAGCGTCTCATGCCAACTTGCAACATTAAAACCAATAAGGCAGAAAAACAACATAAAAACAAATATAAAATTTTAACGTGAATATATTAAAATACGTGGTTATCACCATACCACTATTAAAATAGCCCAAACATGTGGTTACTCTCCAAAGGCCAAAGCCGAAATAATTCAGTCTTGCCTGCCCTGCAGAAACTAAGCAAGTCCGACGGGGCACGGGTGTCACCCAAGAGCGCCTGGCCCTTCCCCTGGGGACAGCTGGCCAAGCGATTCTGGGGCCAGGCACATGCCAGAGGCCCCTGGATGATGAGCGGAGGGAGCACGGGACGTTGGCCAGACATTTGTGGGTGGAGCCTGGAGACAGCAGTCTTGGGACCTCAGTGGAGTAGGATTAGAGTTTCCAACTCAAGGTTTGGAAATACTTGGTCATTTTGTGGGTGGAGCCTAGGGAGGGTGGGGTGTGGGGAAAGGGAGGGTATAATGCCATGAAGTCCACCCTCCGATGGAGTCATTTTCTCCAGGGGGACTGATCTCTGTCTTCTGGAGATCAGTTGTACTTCTGGAGATCTCCAGGCTGCACCTGGAGCTTGCAACGATGGGTCTAGTGCCATAGCATCCACTCTCCAAAGCAGCCATTTTCTCCTGCAGAACTGTTCCCTGTCACCTTGAGGTCAGCTGGCAATCCTAACTCCTATGAGAGAAAGGTATCATTGTGCCCAGATGTGAGGGGGACTCACGCAATGAGTTGTAGCTGCTCTGCAGGGACCAGTTTGGGCTTTGGGTCCTTGCAGGTGCACTCCTCGGTCGGGTACTCTACAGGCCGTGCCAAGATGAGTAGATCCGGGAGCTCCAGGCTCGGACTGCTGGCGGCAACGGCCATCGTGACCCGGTTGGCCACCTCCCCATATCTCGTGACCTGGAAAGAGAGAATTGGGTTGAAGGACCTCTTCCTACCACTCATAACCGTCACCAGGAAAACTTTGGCAGTGACTCTTACCAGGCTAGAAAAGACACCCACAGGCACCTGCCTGCCCCAAGTGTCTGGTTACTGGGAATTTGCTGGAGAATTCGGCTCAATTAAAGCCAAGCAGCAGTCTTCTGGGCTTAGAACTGACCGAACCTCCCCGCCCCGCCCCCGGTACTGATCCAGATCGGGAAAACTGTGAGTGTGTGCAGGCGAGTGAGAAAGATCGCCCTTCTGCATGACTGCTTGCAGGCCTGAGCAGACCTGGGCAAAGCGACTGTGATGACTGAGAAACTTCGGGTTGCCGGTTCTAGACTGGGAAATAACTTGAGACTTTTTTTGGGGGGGGCAGGGTGGAGCCTGGAGAGGGCAGAGTATGGGAAACGGAGGGGCCTCAGCATGGCACGATGCCACAGAGTCCGCTCTCTGAAGCAGTCACAGAGTCCCCAGGGGAACTGATCACTGTACTCTGGACATCATTTTACATCATTGCAAAAACAGGAGGCCCCCAGGTGGCACCTGTAGGCTGGCAGCCTGAAACCCAGGGCCATGCCTGACTGCTGGGAGGGATGGGCTCCCCAGACCCTACGGCCTGGGCCTGTGTAAGGAGCGACGCCTGCCCCGTCACCGGAAAGAGGATATGCTTTGGTTCAGACAGAGTCCCTTGCTCTGCCCAGCCCCACCAAGGTTTGTTTTGCACTTTTAAAATGATTTTAAAATAATTCGGCTACGATATTTTCTCTTGGGTCTTTATTATGCATTGAGATTCTTGATTTGGGAATGTATCAGCCACCCACCCTTTGGTCAGCTGCAGGATACAGAACTTAAAATCAGTTACAGGGAGTCGGTCCAGATCAGGACGCTAGGAAGGCATTGAAGGACCAGAAACCAGGAGAACATCTCATACCTTTCCCCCACCCCATTCTCTTGTGTGTGGACCAAGGGCCCCTGGTGAGTTTTGGGACTGAATGGGGTCTCTTGTCCACTCCTAATCCAACCACAGTGGCTGTCAGCCTGAGTATCTTCAAGAGAAGAACTGTGTCTTCCCTTGTAGGGAAAAAGAAAGGGTAAAACAGAACAATTTGGGACCAGGACTTCTGGCTTCCGGAGGAAAGTAGGATCTAGCAACAATGGGGCCTGGCCTGAAACCTTTCAGCACCTGAGGCAGAGAATTGAAATCATCCCCCATTCGTCAAAAATAGCACCATTTCTATGACAGCTTGCCCCCTTTTGGTGGATCTGTATCCAAAGGGCAGTAAAGCTCTGGATACTAGTGCTAGGAGGAGGCAGCAGGAGGGCCTCAGTGTCCCATTTGTTCGGCCCCTTCAGGGCACCCGGTTGGCCACTGTGTTCAACAGGATGCTGGACTTGGTGGACCGCGGGTCTGATCCAGAAGGGCTCTTATGTCTTTTATGATCCCCAGATTGGCTCTGCTGCCACGTGGCTGCTTTGCTCAGTCTAACGACTGCATCAGCCCTGTCTGGGAACAAGGATTCTTGAGTTCTGCTCCCAGCTCCAGTCCTCTCTCTCTCTCACCTGCACAAAATTGCTCTCAAATAGGGGACAGTCCTGGAGCTTCCCGTATTCCCCATTGGCGAGGCATCTCTCAAGATCCCCCCTTCCAAAAGTAGGCATTTGGTCATGTGTTGGCTACTGGAACCTGTTGGAAGAAACAGAGGAAAACATGATGCCGCCATGTTGGATTTATTATGAATTTCAGTGCTGGCTTGAGAACCTGGGAAAAGGTTCAGATCTTTGCAGAAGGGCCTGGACTTCCTAGGAGCTGCACCTGCTCAGGTGTGAAAGGCAGAGAAATGTTGAGGAAATACCAAGACAATCTGGAAAATCAGAACACGAGTATAGAATACAATATAATCAGGGTGCTCAGATAGTTTCCTCTAGCGGGAAAAGGAAGAAAAAGAGTAGGTGGGACTCTCCCATGGGCAGTGAATGGTCCACAATGCTCCTCAAATAGCCTATCAGGTTTCTCAGCCATGTGAGAATTCTCATTTCAAAGGCCTTCGAACAAGACCTCTTGACCTCATTTGTAAATATGTGAGAATGTATTTCCAGTGTTTAAGCTTGTCCTTGAGAGCATTAAAAATTAAACTGGTATTACTAGACTCCATGGACAAAACACACGATTTCAACCAGATAGAAAAACAGAACTGCCAGTAAGGCACCAAAACAGGGTTGCCAACCTTCGGGTGGCGGCTGGAGATTTCCTGGGATCGAACCCCGCTCTCCCCAGACTCCAGCCCCCAAATCTCCAGAAATTTCCCCGCCTGGCCCAGACATATTCCCCTGCACCTGGGTCGCTGGTCCCTCCCACCAGGCCTTGGCAGACAGCGGGTCAGCAAGCTGCCTACAAATGTTGTTCTTCCCTTCCCCGCATCAAGGCCAGCTTTCTTGGAGTGCCTCGAGCCCCAAGGAGGCTGGGGCTGAGCAGATGGTCTTGCTCCGCACGGGCTGGAGTTCTCTCTCCCCTCTGGCAGCAAGAGGATCCAAGAGGCCTGCTTTTTGAGAGGTGGGCAGGACTGGTTTTATGATGCATTCTGTTGCACTGTTTTAATTGTTAGCCTCCTGGGTGGCCCTGATTGGGCAGGTAGGTGGGAAATGCCGGTTGTAAATACCATAAGCAAATGTTGTCGATGTCATAAACAGGAAAATGTGGACCGCCCAGGCAAGCCCGATCTTCTCAAATCTCGGAAGGTAAGTGGGGCCGACCTGGCAAGTACTTGGAAGGGAGACCTCCAAGGAATACACAGAGGCAGGCGATATCAAGCCACGTCTCTGAAACGTCCAAGCCCCACTAGGGGTCACCAAAAGTCACCCTGACTTCCAGGCACAGAAGCACACTAACACACACACTCACACACATACACAAAAAAACCATCAAGACTTTGGTGGCAGGAACTGTTGAGACTGAAAGCTCCCTTCATCAGAGGAAGCTATGATTACCTAAGCCATCCGAATTGGGAAATTTCTGGAGATTTGGGGGTGAAAACTGGAGTTTGGCATGATGTCATAGAGCCCACCCTTGGGTTGCTAGGTCCCTCCTGGCAACAAGCAGGGGATGGGGGGCTTACTAGGAATGGGAGGGGGGTCTGGGCTACATCGCTGGTGATGTGGCAACTTCTGGAGTGCAGCAGAAGTAGAGTTCCCAGCCTCCAGGTGTCCTGGGGACAACCTGGCATTTGGGCAAAAACCCTATGGTAGAAGCCATTTTTATCAAATACCAGAAGAAGAAGAGAAGAAGAGATTGAATTTATACCCCGCCCTTCACTCAAAGTCTCAGAGCGGCTTACAAACTCCTTTCCCTTCCCCTCCCCACAACAGACACCCTGTGAGATAGGTGAGGCTGAGAGAGCTCTTTCAAGAACTGCTCTTTTTCAAGAATAGCTGTGCCAGAACTATGGCTTGCCCAAGGTCATCCAGCAGCTGCAAGTGGAGGAGTGGGGAATCAAACCCGGTTCTCCCAGATTATTTATTTATCAGACTTGTACCCTGCCCTCCCTCCATAGCAGGCTCCCCACACATTTAACCCCTACACCAAACTGGCGTCGTGCAGACGCCACTGAAGTGATGATGTCAAATCCGGCACACACCAGAAGCGATGCTGCCCGACTGCTGGCGATGTAGCCTGGGCCTCCCTCCTGCCTGGTAAGTCCCCCCCCCGCCCGTCAGCCAACTGATTGGCAGAGGGAGGCGGAGCCTGGGGGCAGGAGATCCCCCATGTACCCCAGTCCACCCTCCAGAGCGGCCATTTTCTCCGGGGGAACTGATCTTGCTAGTATGGAGATCCTAGTTGCCAGCCCCACATAGGGAAATGCCTGGATATTTTGGGGGTGGAGCCTGAGGAGGGTGGGGCTTGGGGGGAGGGGAGGGGAGGGACTTCAGTGGGGGCATAATGCCCCCGAGTCCACTTTCCAATACGGCCGTTCTTCTCCAGGTGAACCGATCTCTGTGGTCTGTAGATCATCCGTTGTAATAGGGGGAGATCTCCAGCCACCGCCTGGCGTCTGCACAAACAGCAAAGGCCCTCGGAGTAAAAGAGCTGCTGGAATCAACAAGATGAAACTCCAAAGAAGGGCTGCCTGCCCAAGACTCCCACGGAATAAGCAAGAATACAATCAAAATAACACCAGTAACCCTATCATGACGGCCATAACATAGTGATCAATTATACTACAGTGTGATGCAAGACAGATAAAATACAAGTAGTCGAAAGACCAAGAAGTGCACACAAACAGAGGCATCGTGATAAGGAACAATAACCATGTGGAAACAGAGATTCATAGTAGCCGGTAACAGCAATGATTGCCCATTACTGCAAAACAAGGTCCCGGTAGAGCTCCCTTGTTTCTTAAGTTCTCTTCCTCAGTTGCTGTAAACCTCTAGAATGGGACAAAATATACAATGAACCCCGGCAGGCGTCCTCCTCATGCATACCAAACTTCCAAGCCGCACACTCCGGAGTGCCGTGACTCACCCAAAATTCTGTATCGAATGCACAAAGGGCTTTTACAATCTCCCTCAGGATAAGACCTTGATGCGCACCTCCTGGTGTCCTGTCCGGAGAGACAGTGCGCCATCCCAGCTTGGACTCTGCTGAAAAAGGCAACTGTGACCATCAAAGCCATGTGCCACCTCAGGGGCCCTCCTAGCAACCATCTGCCACTCAGGAGTGAAGCAGCCAATCAGGAGCGGGGGGGAGAGGGATGGGGGAAAGAGACTGTTAAACTTCTGGATAGGGCAAGGAGGAAAGAAAGATGGAGTTAGGATATCAGGACCTATCTCAGGCCAAGGAGGGAATTAGAAGAGCCCATTCTAATAAGGGTCAAGTTCTTAGTGAGATGCTTTGGCTGAAAGGTTGGTTTGAAGGCAACGGTTACTGAAGTGTTAAATTAAAAAATGAGGGACTGCCAACTCCAGCTTGGGGAAATTCCCGGAGATTTGTGGGTGGAGCCTGGGGAGGAGAGGGTTTGAGGAGGGGAGGATGCTCAGCAGTAAGAGTACAATTACGTAGTGTCCACCCTCCAAAGCAGTCACTTTCTTCAGGGGAACTGACCTCTGTAGTCTGGAGATGAGTTGTAATAGCGGGGGATCCCCAGGGCCAACCTGGAGGTTGGTAACCATGCTGGCGACCCTGCTGGGGCTCCTAGGAGAAAACAGCTTTCCTACTAGCATGAAAACAGTGAGCCAGCATAGTGTAGTGGTTAAGAGCACCGGACTGCAATCTGAAGAACCAGGCTTGGTTCCCCACTCCTCCTCCGCATGACACCTGCTGGGTGACCTTGGGCCAGTCACAGTTCTCTCAGGACTCTCTCGGCCCAACCTACCTCACAAGGTGCCTGTTGTGGGGAGAGGAAGGGAAGGCAATTGAAAGCTGCTTTGGGACTCCTTAGGATAGAGAAAAGTGGGCTATGGAAAATAATTCTTCCTCTTCTTCCTCTTCCTCTTCTTCACACCCTTCTGGAGTGGAGCTGCCTTTCTGCTATGGCCGTAGAGAAAAGAGTTGTGTCTTGCTCACACACAGGAGGGGGGTGCTCTTAAAAGCTTCTCTCACCTCTTGCTCAGGGCACCAGCAGCCTTTCCTACCCACCTCTCCTCCTCCGGGTGGGGCAAGAACCGTGCCCTTGCCTCTTTCCTTTGCCTCTCAAAATGCTACTTGCCTCTTCCGGGGGGGATGGGGGACGACCCATATGGTTGACTACATATGTATGCTCTTGCCAATCAGGCTTCAGTTTGGGGTAGTGGTAGTAGTGGTTTGCTTTGGGAAAAGAGCAGAGGGTGGGTTCCCCCACTCAAGCACTGCAGAGCCACTCTGAAGGGCTGTCATTTTTGTGCAAGTCCCCAGCGTGTGACGGGCGCCATCCACTGAGCCGCCATTGTGTAAACGGAGCTTCCAAGTCTCTTGGGAAAACAATCAAATAACTCCAGGAAACATTCCCCTACCTGGCCTGGCCTGGCCTGGCCTGCCCTGGAAGTAGCACCCTGTTTGATTAACTAGGTCCTCTTGGGTTGGGCAGGAGAAGGTCTCATCTGGGGCTGCCCCCTCTGGACTGGGAGGGGGGGCAGCGCCAGGAAGGGGAGGGGCCTCAGCGGGGTCTAGCAGGCAATTTCTCCAGGGGAACAGATCTGGGTAATCTGGAGATCAGTTATCATGACGGGAAAGCTCCAGGTGCCACCTGGAGGCTGGCAACCCCAGTCTCATCTGCGTATGGCTGCCAGTCTCCAGGTGGGGGCTGAATTTCTCCTGAAATTACAACTGATATCCAGACAATGGAGATCAGCTCCCCTGGAGAAAGCAGCAGCTTTGGAGGGTGGGGTGCCTTAGTTGATGTCTCCCTGTCCCGCTCTTCCCCCTCTCCAAACCCCGCCTTTTCTGGCTCCAACCCCAAATATCCAGGAATTCCCCAAGCTGAAGCTGTCAACTGATGGGGAAATCACAAATTTTAGCTGTGTTCAAAAAAGGGTTCTAACAGCTGGAGTAGAACCCCATTATTGATCGAAAATGATCAGGGAAAGCATCTATTCCTCAAAAAGTTAAAAGATGCTGACACGGTTATACTGTTCATCTTTGGTGCTTATAGCAAGTTTTACATCACAAGAAGGCTGTAACATATAACCAGTCGAGACATGCCTACTTTACACTGCCTTGTCTCCAAACCCAATAGGAAAGCAATCTATACTTCCTTGTTGTTGTTGTTGTTGTTGTTCAGTCGCACAGTCGAGTCCGACCCTTCGCAACCCCATGGACCAGATTACGCCAGGCCCTCCTGTCTTCCGCTGTCCTCTGAAGTTTGCTCAATTTCATGTTCGTTGCATGGATGACACTGTCTAACCATCTCATCCTTTGCCGTCCCCTTCTTCTTTGATCTTCAGTCTTTCCCAGCATCAGGGTCTTCTCCAGTGAATGCTCCCTTCTCATTTGGTGGCCAAAGTATTTGAGCTTCAGCTTCAGGATCTGGCCTTCCAGGGAACAGTCAGGGTTGATTTCTTTTAGGATTGAATGATTTGAATGATTTGAATGATACTTCCTTCTTAACATACTTTAAAGAATACTGCTACCTTATCTGTGGTACGCTACAGGAGCAACAGGAATTGCTGAGTGCTATAGTTTAAGAAAACAGGGACCGATTCCTCACAAGCAGCTGTGCCGCCCACGCTCTTCTGTTGCCCCCGCTTGCATTGGTCAATTTCACACTATTTGCTGTGCGGCCGCATCCTAGCCCACAGCTCCCCCCGATTTCCCTCACGTCTTCTTGGTTCTTTTTTTTTTTTTTTTTGAGATCAAGAAGATGCGGGGGGGGGAATTGGGGGAGCTGTGGGTCAAAATGCGTCCACTCAGCGAATAGTGTGAAATTGACCAATGCAAGCAGGGGAAACAGAAGAGCAAGGGCGGCACAGCTGCTTGTGGGGAATCGGTCAGGATCTGTGTTACAGGTTAGTTTGCCCTGTGATATGAGGAATGCAGGCTTTTGGAGACCTAAACCAAAACATAGATAACAGTGCTGGCTCATAACTGGATCAGACATTCCACTCAAATCTTTGCTCGGCCTTCACTGACTACTCCACTACACTACTATGGCTCATTCTCATTCACCTTTTTCCCTTCACAACCCAGCATCAGAGTAATTCTGATTCTTCCTGCAGCATTCCTGAACCGACGCACCATTTTCAAAAGGTGGCCTTTTCAGGATGTGGCTGACCTGGTGGATGCCGAGTGCAGACGCAGAAGAAAATACTGGGACTGCTTGGATGAGGAGGCGCCCGTGCCCACACGCCTCTTTCCCCTCTGGACGTGGCAGGAGTCCGCCGAAGACGCTGCTCTTGGCAAACAGCAGAGCAGGACATCCAACCCGGACCTCAGGCGGTCCAGTAGTGCATCCCCTGTAAATATTACCAAGGAGGACGCGAAAGGTGGTGATGCCACAGAGGTGACCACATCCCAGATGGGTCTCAGCTCTGACCAATGCTCCCTCTAAGCTGTGGAGTCCTGTGAGCAAAAAATCTGTTTTGTGAGCTCCTGGCATTAAAGTTGTGAGCAAGCCATTTGGCTACTGCATAAATTAGTTTGCTCTGGAGCCCTCCTTCCTAAGCTGAGACAAAAATGTGTGAGCTGGAGGCCAAAAAACTGTGAGCTAGCTCACACTAACTCAGCTTAGAGGGAACACTGACTCTGACCTGAAGCGTTCCAGCCCCAAATCCCTTGTAGGTCATGCAAAGGGGGGAAATAAAGACAAAGGTGCCGTGGAGCAGGGACAGACCCAGGAGGAGCCACCAAGTCAGAACACGGCCGATCCAGTTCCCGCCTAGTGAATTAACTGATTAGAAGAATTTGGGTTTCCTGTTTGGGTTTGTTTTTTTAAATAGAATTGATGTTAAACCTCTTGAATGATTCCCCTGCCTGCTATGGTGCTTTCCCCTCCTCACCTTCCTTCCAACCACATTAACAGATGGGGCAGTCTTCCAAAATGGGGAGACACGAGGAATGGGGCTGATTCCACCTCTGCCTCAGACTCTATGTGGCACAAAGTTGGGGAATAGGACTGCTTCATGTGGATCTGGGCCCTGCAACTCCACAGCTGGCTTGAATTAATCCCAACAGTCCAAGGTGTTTGTATTTCCAACTTTGTCTATTCATTCATATATGGTGTTTTACAATAATGGACTCAAAACCAGAGCAAGTATCAAGAAAGATTAACTCCTGGTCTTGGGAGACCCCCCTGGGCTACAGAAAGTCAGTGGGTCTTCTGATTTATGAAGAAGAAGAAGAAGACTGGATTTATACCCCGCCCTTCACTCAGAGTCTCAGAGCGGCTTACAAACTCCTTTCCCTTCCCCTCCCCACAACAGACACCCTGTGATGTAGACAGGGCTGAGAGAGCTCTTTCCAGAACTGTCCTTGAGAGAACAGCTCTGAGAGAACTATGGCTTGCCCAAGGTCATCCAGCAGCTGCAAGTGGAGGAGTGGGGAATCAAAACCGGTTCTCCCAGATTAGAGTCCATGGACTTATCCATTGCACCAAACTTACTTCATTTATACCCTCACCTTTCTCCCTAATGGGAACCCAGGCAGCTTAGATCATTCTCCTGGTCTCTATTTTCTCCTCACAACAACCCTGGGAGGTAGGTGAGGCCAAGAGCAGCTGGAGACAAATAGAAAACTCATTCACAACTCCATGCTCATTTTTCAAAAATTTTGAATCAATCGTGGTTTCATCCTGCTAAAGAATCTCAGGCCTTTTCAAACTGATGCAATGCTGGCATAACTCACATAACTGATTTATCAGACAAGGAGATTTGGCTAAATCACACCTTGAAGCTAAGCTAGGAGAACTGATCCCATGGTTCAGGTATTTTCAGATTAGAAATATGATAAATATGACTGCCTTTCAAAACAAAACTATTAGACCGGTCTCTGAATTTGAAATTTTGCTGAAAAATAGTAAGTCCTCCACTGAAGGACTCACACGAGACATGGTCTGAGGGTTGAAAGCACCGGCCTGCCTTGGAGGCAGCGGGCAGCTTTATTATACACTCAGCTCCCAGCCTAAGAGGGGGCTGTCGCTTACACCACACAAAGGGAAACCACATGCTCAAGCAGAATGCCTGGAATGTTTGCACAGCATAATTAGTGATAATGAGCTACTCCTGGCGCTGAAGAGACTTGCATTGACAAGATTAGCATAAGGTCAGAATCAGCGTACCAAGTCACTGATCCACCCCATGCCAACAGAGGCCGGATGCAAGGAGATTAAGACCAGTGTGCCATTATCGTTAATTTCTCCCACACTCCGCAGCAGCCTTGGTGTCAGACCTTTAAAAAATATTGCTAGACAGCACACACAAAAAACCAGCACACGGTTTAAAGTTATGGCAAGTTAATTGTCCACACAGAAGTCGACAAGAGGACTGGGGGAAAATCTGGAACCATTCCCTGTTTCTCCTCTAAAACGCTGAATGTCAGATTTCAAGCAATAAAAATGGCTACTCGCTGGTACTATTCCCCAAAACAATTATATAATATTAAAGTAACTAATAACTTTAGCTGTTGGAAGAATTGTGGACAAGACAGTGACTTCTTGCTCTCTTGGTGGTCATGTCCTAATGTCAACAAATTCTGGGGACTCATACTAAAAGGAATTAGAGCAATTACCGGTGACTCTCTCCCCTTCTTCCCAGAAACAGTACTGTTGGGATGATGGTCAGATGCTCCAAAACATGAAGCAAATGCAGAAAGAATTGCATTATTAGTAGCAACAGCCAGATTGGTGTTAGCTGCACAGTGGAAAAACAACCCAGTGCCTTCCATACAAGCCTGGAGAACTCAGCTATGGGATTATTTTCTGCTGAGTAAACTTTATGCACTTAGTTCTAGTGCTTAAACGGAATGTAGTCAGGAAAAAATTATTGATCTTTGGTTCCCAGTAGGCTCCTATTTAATTTTGACTTCCCTGTTGCACACTATTAAAACATTGTTATGTGTAACCGAGAACATACGCTATTGGCAGGGTCACCCTATAAAGCTGTGTCTGTTAAGTTTTTGAACATGTCTAGTTAGAATTCTGTTCTATCTTCACTTGGTAAGAGCATTTTAAAAATGTTGCACTTTTGAACTTCTCTTTCACATTGTTATCAAGCTCTGTTTCTGAATTACCTTGTATTTGTTGTTATGGTTCTGAACTGGTTTCAACGTCCCCTTACTGGCTTTGTTGCTTTGCTTGTTGGAAAATTTGGAAATAAAAAATATATTTTAAAAAAAGATTTGGTCACAAATCATGGGGAGGGCAGGGTTTAGTGAGCAGAGGGACCTCAGCAAAGCATAATGCTGTCGAATCTACTCTCTGAAGCTTCCAATTCCTCCATAGGAACTGATCTCTGCAGTCTGGAGATCAGTTGTAAATCTGGGGGGGATCTCCAGGTTCTGCCTGGAGGCTGGCAACCCTACATGAGGGTTGGGGGGCAGCATGTTCCTCACAGTCCTCCGTCAGGATGACACACACAGATAAGCAAATCTGCTAGGGAGTGAGTTTGAACTAATCAGTGCACTCAAAAGCTATTTTAATATTGTTACTCAAACAAAGCTGAATTTTAAAGATGACAATAGCTATAATTATTTATTACTGCTGTTGTCTGATCTTTCAATTGTAGTAAATGTTGATGAAAATGGTAATTTATTTAAAATATTTTTGTCTCCTGCTGTCATGTTTCTGGGCATATAGTGGTACGGCCTACAGGCTCTAGGGAGGCCTAGTGGCTCCAGGGAAGCCTGTATTAGAGTGACCACAAGGCCTACATTGCCGAGATACCCTCTGGACCCTGTGATTGGCTAATGGGATTTGGAAGGATTACACTTAGGTACAAAAAATCAAAGGCACAGATATAGAATGGGAGGGACTTGGCTTGACAGCAGCACATGTGAAAGGGATCTGGGTGTTCTGGTTGATCACAAGCTAAACATGAGCCTGCAGTGTGATGCGGCTGTGAAGAAAGCTAATGCAATCTTAGGATGCATTAGCAGAAGCATTGTGTCCAGATCACGGGAGGTGGTAGTTCCGCTGTATTCTGCTATGGTCAGGCCCCACCTGGAGTACTGTGTCCAGTTTTGGGCACCACATTTTCGGAAGGATGTTGACAAACTCGAGCGGGTCCAGAGGAGGACGACCAGGATGGTGAGAGGGTTGGAGTCCAAGTCTTATGAGGAAAGGCTGAGGGAGTTGGGTATGTTTAGCCTGGGAAAGAGAAGGTTTAGAGGGGACGTGATTGCAGTCTTCAAGTATTTGAAGGGCTGTCATGTAGAAGATGGAGCAGATCTATTCTCTCTCGCTCCGGATTGCAAGACTAGATCTAATGGGTGGAAATGACAAGGGAGTCGTTACCGGCTTAATATCAGGAGAAACTTCCTGACTGTCAGAGTGGTTGAGCAGTGGAACAGGCTGCCTCGGGAGGTGGTGGATACTCCTTCACTGGACGTTTTCAAGAGGAGACTGGACAACCATCTTTTGGGTATGTTGTAGGTATGTAGGGGTTTCGGCTGTGTTCCTGCAGAGTGCAGGGGGTTGGACTAGATGGCCTGCAAGGTCCCTTCCAACTCTAACATTCTATGATTCTAAGGAAAACTTATGCCGGTAGAGGAGTAGAATGTGGTGCCTGGAAAGAAGGAATAAAAGCCCTTGCCCAAAGTGGGGGTGGGTTCTCTCTCTCGGGTAGCAGCAGAGCTGGTGTGAAGCTGCTGCGGAAGGGTTGAGTCAGTCTGAGACCAGGTACCTAGAGAAGGCTAGGACAGTATAGTCAGATACGTCAGGATTTCTTATTTTGCTGATCTACCTACCTTTAGTGCGCTTATTTTTCATATATGTTATCGAATTCAAGGCAACACCCTCAGGGCACTAAGGCTCTTTGACTTGTGTGGCTAGCCAGTTGAAGTCACACAGTGAGACAACAGCCAGGCAGCAAGGAGGTAAAAAAAAAAGTTTTATTTGAATAAGGGACAACATGCAGCCAAACGTTTAGCTCAGATGTCCACTGAGCACCAGTTGTTTTCCAGCTTTTATACCCTTGGTTCTCCTCCCAGCTTTACATCATCCTTGACAAGATTTTCAGATGTTTATTTTGATTTTCTTTGTCTCTACCATCCATTACTTTTGACAAACAAGATGTTTCTGGCTTTCTTTCAATGTTTACTGTCCTTTCATCCACAGGTGTCTTGTCAAACCTCCTTATCAAAAGTGAAACATGGTATTCTCCTGGACAAAGAACCTTCACAGTTATCTTTGCTGGGTATATTGCCAGTTTTTCCCATCTATAAAATTTACTAGCTTAAATTCATATTCTAAGCAAAAATTAACTTTCTCTGCTATTAATAGTGTTTTTCTATTAACACATGCATATATATGATATACAAATACTTGTTAACAAAGTATTCTTACAAAATATCCTGTCCTTATATATATTTGAATTTTGGTTCCACAAAATTCTATGCTTGCCATAATTGATTCGGCTCAAGAACTGGCAGTCAGAAGACACTGGCCAGGGCTGACTGGCTGCTTCGCAAAGTCCCGCCCACGTCAGCCCCGGTCAGTGTTTTCAGCTCAGTCTGCTCCAGTCCTCCGACAGGAGAGGACTGTCTGGAGTGTGAGCGCAGGGACAGGCCCTCAAGGCTGAGGCAAGTGAGAGAAGCCCTTTTCCGCCCCCCCACACCATCCCCTGGGCCTTCTATGAGGGGACTAGGCCCAGAGAAGGCCTTTTGCGTCCCCCGCACGCCATCCCCTGGGCCTTCTATGGGGCACTAGGCCCAGAGAAGGCCTTTTCTGCCACTCCACACGTCATCCCCTGGGCCTTCTATGAGGGGACTAGGCCCATAGAAGGCCTTTTCCGTCCCCCACATGCCATCCCCTGGGCCTTCTATGGGGCACTAGGTCCAGAGAAGGCCATTCCCGCCCCCCACACACCATCCCCTGGGCCTTCTATGGGGCACTAGGCCCAGAGAAGCCCTTTCCCGCCTCCCACACGCCATCCCCTGGGCCTTCTATGGGGGCACTAGGCCCAGAGAAGGCCTTTTCTGCCCCCCACACGCCATCCCCTGGGCCTTCTATGGGGGCAGTAGGCCCAGAGAAGGCCTTTTCCGCCCCTCACACACCATCCCCTGGGCCTTCTATGGGGGCACTAGGCCCAGAGAAGGCCTTTTCCGCCCCCCACACACCATCCCCTGGGCCTTCTATGGGGGCACTAGGCCCAGAGAAGGCCTTTTCTGCCCCTCACATGCCATCCCCTGGGCCTTCTATGGGGGAAGTATGCCAAGAGAAGGCATTTTCTGTCCCCCACACACCATCCCCTGGGCCTTCTATCGGGGCAGTAGGCCCAGAGAAGCCGTTTTCTGTCCCCCACACATCATCCCCTGGGCCTTCTACGGGGGCAGTAGGCCCAGAGAACGCCTTTTCTGCCCGCCACATGCCATCCCCTGGGCCTTCTGTGGGGGCAGTAGGCCCAGAGAAGGCCTTTTCTGCCCCCCCCATGCCATCCCCTGGGCCTTCTGTGGGGGCAGTAGGCCCAGAGAAGGCCTTTTCCGCCCCTCACATGCCATCCCCTGGGCCTTCTATGGAGGAAGTATGCCCAGAGAAGGCATTTTCCTTCCCCCACACGCCATCTCCTGGGCCTTCTATGGGGGCAGTAGGCCCAGAGAAGCCGTTTTCTGTCCCGCACACATCATCCCCTGGGCCTTCTATGGGGGCAGTAGGCCCAGAGAAGCCATTTTCTGTCCCCCACACACCATCCCCTGGGCCTTCTATGGGGGCTGTAGGCCCAGAGAAGGCCTTTTCCGCCCCTCACATGCCATCCCCTGGGCCTTCTATGGGGAAAGTATGCCCAGAGAAGGCATTTTCCTTCCCCCACACGCCATCTCCTGGGCCTTCTATGGGGGCAGTAGGCCCAGAGAAGCCGTTTTCTGTCCCGCACACATCATCCCCTGGGCCTTCTATGGGGGCAGTAGGCCCAGAGAAGCCATTTTCTGTCCCCCACACACCATCCCCTGGGCCTTCTGTGGGGGCAGTAGGCCCAGAGAAGCCATTTTCTGTCCCCCACACATCATGCTCTGGGCCTTCTATGGGGGCAGTAGACCCAGAGAAGCCCTTTTTCCCCACACACTGTCTACTGCCCCCATAGAAGGCCCAGGGGATGGTGTGTGGGGACAGAAAGGCCTTCTCTGGGCCCAGAGAAGCCCTTTTCTGCCCCTCTTCCCTTCCTTTCCCCCTTTTCCTTTCTTCCTCTCTCCTTTCTTTCACTCTTCCCCCTATTCCTTCCTTCTTTCATTCCTTCCTTTCTCCAGTCCTCTCTCCCTTCCACCTCCCTCCCTTCCTTTCTAGGGCCCATTGTCTTCCACCTCAACGGGCTTTGCTCCCTAGTATTTTAATAATTCCTTTTTAGCAAAATCATACTTCTTACTTCTAATGGCCACTAGAGAGCTCTCTCTGTATAGAAAATATATATTCTGCTGCTCCAATTAAACTAGCTTGTCAAAAGCTGTAAAAATTATTCTTCATTAAAATACTTTCGCTTGATAAAGCTAGCAATCAAGCCTTTAAAACTGGTATCTCTAATATTGAACATCTGTTCATTAATTTCTGTTGGAAACATCTTGGCTATTTTTCAATTTTGCTTATAATTGGCTGAAAAATACTTTTAATAAAGATTACCTTTGCTTGTTAAAATAATGCTTATGGTAGCAATTTATTGTTTCACAGCTGTGTATCAATAAATCTGTCATAGTCTCTGGTTAATTAGCAGGTCTTCCTATTAATAAGAGATGGTCTTGTTTTGTAAAGAATTTAGCTTTCTTTCCCACAAACGTTTAGAAACATAAGGATCCATACAATCTTTAAACAACAGTTATTCTCAGGTATAAACAAAATATTAAAAGCTGTAATTAACTTTTGGAAACAGTCAACAAATAAGAAAGATATGTTGTTAAAGTCTCTGTCTTTCTGTGTTATACCTCTGAGGATGCCAGTCACAGCTTCTGGTGAAATATCAGATCCTACAATGCCAAGAACACAGCCAGACAACCTGGAAAATCTACAACACCAAATAAGAAAGAGTTTTGCTAAACTCAAATCTCTGTTGCAGAGATTTCAGCTGTATCTCTCTTCAATAAATCTTACCAGCCCCATCTTGACATCTCAATAAAAATAAAGCATCTCTTCAGCTAATTATAAAATTCCTTTTACTGGGCTTCTTGCCAGCTCATTATGTGTGATAGAAACCTGACCTGTTATACTTTTACTAACTTTTTAAAAAATATTTTTATTAATATATATATATATATATATATATATATAACATCCATAATAAATACAACACTTACACGTCCACAATGATACAACTGCACGTAAATAAGTACAATCTTATCTATAATAGTCATTATGCAAATTAGAAAAAGAGAAGAAAAAAAGAGCCGATTAGTAAAATACGAAATTTTGGTATTGTATAGGACATGAATATATTTCTGAATCTGATTGTGTAGCTACAAAATCAAAAAATGGACGCCAGCGTTCTAAGAAGTAGTTCTTTAGGTTGGGGGAGTAGGCTGCTGAGATTTGAGATGCGAGTTTGTCTGCAATCAGTAAGTCCCAGCATTTGGAAAACCATTGTTGCACTGTAGGTATAGTAGGTTGGTTCCATTTTTGTGCAAGTAAAGACTAACTTTATTTAGTTCCCATTATTAGCAGTTGTGATTGTAAATGAAGCAGGACATTTCGGCACGGAATTAAACCTCTGTATAGGAGGGAATACTGGATGACTGATTGTTGTTAAAGGATTGTTGTTAAATCTTGGCTGAAAAAGGCAAAGCTTGTGAGTGTGCAAAAGAGGGATTAAATTACAGGGGAGAGTGGCGGTCGAATCCCCCGGGGCTGGAGAAAGGAGAGATTGGGACGAAGGAGCGAGAGAAACCCCTGTTTCAATGCTCTCAATTTTTTCCTTAACCCTAATAGGGGGTAGGGTGGAAGAAAAGATTTTTTAGAGGACCCTCCGTGCATCGATCTCAATTTTTGGCCGGGGGGGCAGGGCGGAAGACTTGCTTAGATACCAGTGGAATTTATCTGGAGCCCTGGTGCTGCGTTCTCAAATTTTTGACCCTCTTAGGGCTGGGTTGAAGAATTTTAGAGTTGGCTTCCTGAACTTACCTCAGATGCTAGAGATAAGCTCTTTAAACCTGTTGTGGATGTATTAGGTGGGAGAAGGGATGAAAATGAAAGGGGAAGCCTGAAATAGTGTCTGGGAAAGCTGCCAATTAGTGACACATTGTTCTCAAGCTAACCATAACAAAGACTCTGGGAAAGGAGATAAAAAGCCTATAATCTAAACACTATAGTGAATTGTCTGTTGTGCTAGAGGATTTCTTATCAATTGGGAGGACTTGCTAGAGGAGCTGGGAATTTAGCCAATTTATAGAAGGTTGTGTAAACTGCTAGAGGACCTGGGAATTTAACTATTGCTTGAATGTTATATAAATATTGCATGTTGGATAGATAAGCATTGGTTCTACCTGTAGGGGTGTTGGTATTGGCATTGAATATTGAACTGTATAGAGAAATAAAAAATGAAAGCCCTAAGGCATGTCCAATCAACAAGGTCCAGGACGAAAGGCGACTGGAGCATCACCAGGAGTAGGAGGCTCAATCTCTGCAAAATTAGGCATGACATACCAGGTGCAACAACAAAAAGATAAAACTCATATAAGAATTTTGAGAGGGAAAAGAAATGCAAAAAGAGATGCAGTTGCTGGTCCAAACCACCATTTTAAACAGAATTACAGAAGTGGTTGAGCCGATCAAGCTGGCAATGAGCGAACTTAGAGATTCTGTGCCTGAGGCGATCAATCTGATCAAAGATGCGATCCAAGAAATTAGAGACTCCATTCCACAAGCGCTAGAGCCAGTCCATTCTGCAATGAAGGGCATTACTGAACAATTTACACAGAGCTTACAGGTGATACATAAATAATTTTTTCCTTAACCCTAATAGGGGATAGGGTGGAAGAAAAGATTTTTAGAGGACCCTCCGTGCATCGATCTCAAAAAACAAGTAACAGAAAATACTACCAAAATTGCAGATTTGAGTATGGAAATGGGAAACGTAGAACTGAATTCAAAAGAGATGGAAAAGAAACTGAGAGATACCGAAGAGAAACAAATTTCTCTAGAACAAGACGTTACAAGACTTCAGGTGGAAAGGGCGGCATTTATATTGAGATTTCAGAATGTACCGGAGGAGAAAAATGAAGACTTGATACAGAAGATGGTGCAAGTATTGGCAGTCCATTTGAATATGGAGGATGTCAAGATGATGGAACAGGAGATAGACACTGCCTTTAGAATGAACTCTAGATATGCAAGAAGATTTCAAGTCCGATTTCATAAAAGAGTGGTGAGAGATAAGATTTTAAGAGAAGTAAATGCGACACCTCTACGGATGAAAGAAGTGGAGATAAATGTTTTGAAGGAAATTCCTTGGAGGGTAAAAGAGAAGAGAAGAGAATATGTGGATTTGATGGCTCTTTTGAGGAGTAATGATGTTAACTATTGTCCCGGTCCCGGGGGTCCGGGACGAGGGCCACCCCCCAACTCGCGGTCACGTCCCCAGCATCCCTACTCACGCCAGGGTGTGAGAACATGCAGCAGCCTTGCCAGCTGGGGAGAGGGAATGGCGAGGAGGCAGCAGCCGATGCCCCCGTTGATCAGGAAGACGGCCCAGCGAGGAGAGCAGGGTGGGCTCGGCCCCACTGCCGCGTCCCGTGGGAGGCTGCCAGAGGGGTCAGCGGGGTGGGAACCATACCTCTGAAGGACCCCGATGTTGAGATAGGTGCATGTCCTGTCTTATCAAGGGAGGCGGGGCTGGGAGGAGGGTGGAGATGGCGTGGGGACAGAGCGGTGCTGGGAGCATGGGCAGGGAATAAAAGGCAGTGGTGGGGAGAGGCCGGGGAGGAAGAACGTGCCGGGACAAGCCGGCTGGAGAAGGGAGAGAGACAAGCCGAGGGCTGACCAGCCAGAGGGACTCCATGGCACAGGGCAGAGGGGCAAGAGGGGTGATGTTAACCCCGCCCCCTGCCATTTCTGAGGCCTCGAAACCCCTGATACCTTTAACCCAGCCAGCGCCGCCAGCACCGCAACCCTGCAGTAGGGCCAGGCACCACGGCTATGGGCGGGAGACTGTCGGGGGAGCAGTCCCAGCGTGTCACAACTATAGATAGCTTTTACCCGAAGGCATATTTTTTGTATTCCGAGAAAAAAGATTTAGAATAACATCGATCTTTAAAGCAAGGGACTTTTTGGAGATATATGGAGAAGAATTGTCTGAAGACCAGGAAGACAAAGATGATGAAGAGGAAGGAGAAATAGGAAGCGGAAAAGAAACGGCAGCACTTGAGGGAGCAGCTGCAGCGGCGAGGCCAAAACCTCCCAGACTGAAAAAGTTCAGATTTAGATCCCCAGCTGATACAAGACAACGGGCGAGAGACAAACGGGAACAGAGAAAAGAACAGGATGGATAAGAAGGGTAAAGAAAAGATAAAGATATTCTCAGTCAATGTTAACGGATTAAATGGACCACAAAAAAGGAGAAGAATATTTCATCAACTTAAACAAAATGCGGATGTATACAAGAAACACACGTAAGGAAAAGGGACGAAAAATATTTGAATATAAAAGACCTTGGAAAATTGTTTGTAGCTACAGAGGAGGTAAAAAAGAAGGGAGGAGTTGCTATGTATGTTAAAGAATTTTTACAACCCGAATTACTCTATACATCCAAGGATGGAAGAATTGCAATGGTTGCTATTCAAAGACAAAATAAAAGGACAATTATAATTAACATTTATGCACCAAATGATCATCACAAGAAGTTCTTTGCTGGATTACTTAAAGTCATCGTACAACAAAACTTTCAAGAATTGTGTTTAGTTGGAGACTTCAATGCGGTTTTTAATAAAAAAGAAGACAGAAAAGCAAGTGTCTATGGGGAAAAAGACAAGTGGGAACACATTTCCAGATTTGTTATGTTAAATAATAGAAGAATGCCAACTAACGGATGCATGGCGAGTGAGAAACCCGAAGAAACAGCAATATACCTTCTATTCTGCTAGGCATGAGTCCTGGTCGAGAACTGATGTGTGTTGGATTTCCACCACTATGGTGAAAGATTTATTGGAGGCAGAAATTGAAGCAGGAATCTATGCAGATCATAGACCAATATACTTAGGACTACAGGAAAAAAGGCTTAAAAGTAGATGGACTTTAAACATCTCGATGTTGGAGGATAGAAAATTAGTAAAATGTGTAGCAGAGGAGTTTCGTTTCTTCTTTAAAGAGAATAAGCAACCTGATATGCCTTTGAGAGTGGTTTGGGATGCTTTCAAGGCATACGCTAGAGGACAATTAAAGAAGCCTCAAGGATAAATGCAAGAAGAAACAAAGAATACTTGGAGTTAAAAAAGGAGATCAAAGAACAGGAGGAAAAAAGCCCACATGAGCAGGACGGAGTAGGAAGAAGAGAAAAAATTAAATTATTACAACATAAGATGAACTGCCTGCTTTCAGTTGAATTGGCTAAAAAACTTACTTTTGCTAAACAGAATTATTTTGAAAATGCTAATAAGCCAACAAGATGGCTGGCATACCAGGTGCGACAACAAAAAGATAAAACTCATATAAGAATTTTGAGAGGGAAAAACGGGGAAGTAAATAAAATAAAAGATTAGAAAAAAATAGTAGAAGATTACTATAAAGAACTGTATAGAAAGAAGGATGTAGATAAAGAACAAATAATACATTATTTGGAAAAAACATCAAACTACAAAATTTACTGAGGATCAAAGGAAGATCCTTAATCAGCCTATTGCGATGATGGAGATGGTGGAAGCAGTTAAGTGACAAAACAAAAGTAAAACAGCGGGACCAGATGGACTACCTATAGAATTTTCCATATCTTTTGAAGACCAGGTACTGATTCAATTGCAAGAAATTTGTAAAAAAATAATGGAGGGAGAAGAAGTTCCTGAGTCATGGAGAGAGGCAAAGATCTCCTTGATACATAAACCAAGCACGGATGGGAAAGAAATCAAGAATTATAGACCAATTTCTCTATTAAGTGCAGACTATAAGATTTTCGCATCAATCATTGCTGAAAGACTTAAGAGAATTCTGGCAAAGAAGATACACAAGCGGGCTTTTTGTCTAATAGACAAATAAAGAATAATTTAAGATGTGTTTTGGATGTGATAGAATAGTATGAAGCTCATCTGGAAAAAGAGATGGCACTAATCTTTTTGGATGCTGAAAAAGCCTTTGATAATTTGAGTTGGGACTTTGTTTTGGAAGCCTTCAAGAAAGCAGATGCAGGAACAGATTTTATTCAGATGATTCGAGCTATCTATACGAAACAAACTGCTTCAGTGTTGATTAATGGCGAGAGTACGGCAGTATTCGAAATACAAAAAGGGACAAAACAAGGATGCCCATTATCGCCTTTATTATATATTTTCGCACTGGAGATATTTAATGAAGAGATAAGAGGCTCCCCTAAAATAAAAGGATTGAAGGTTTGCGGAGAAGAATTTAGGATACTAGCATTTGCAGATGACCTTGTGTTTATATTAGAAAACCCGCTACCTTCGATCCCATTTTTAAACAAGATGCTTGCGGAATATGGTTTGGTGGCAGGGTTGAAGATAAATAAACAAAAGACAAAAATTATAACTAAAAATATGAAGAAGGAACACAAAGAAGAGCTACAAGAGATTTCAGGCTATCAAATTGGCAACAAAGTGAAATATCTGGGGATTAATCTAACGAATAAGTGTAGTTCATTGATGCAAGACAACTATAAAGAACTATTAAAAACAACAAAACAAGACTTGGAAAGATGGAAGAATCTACAAATATCTTTGATGGGACGAATAGGGCTAGTTAAGATGAATATACTACCAAGATGGATTTTCCTGTTTCAAACAATTCCAGTATTACAAAATATGGGAATTCTTAAAGAATTAGATGGATTGGTAAAGAATTTTATATGGCAAGGAAAACTATCAAGAATCAGACTTAAGGCACTGCAAGATTTGAAGGAAAGAGGTGGACTTGGTCTCACCAATTGGATTTTATACTATAGAGCAGCGGCCTTGGTTTGGTTTAGAGAATGGATTATGTTGGAAGATAAAAGAACATTAAAATTGGAAGGGCATGATCTAATGTTGGGTTGGCATGCTTTTGTATGGTACGAGAAGATTCTATCCAATAAATACTTTAAAGAACATTGGTTGTGAGCAGCTCTAATAAAAATGTGGACAGTGGTACAAAAGAGCTGGTTTAGAAAGCAATCTAAGTTAATTGCACCATTGGAAGCATTTACTTTCTCTAAGGTGTATAAGGAGGAGACACCACGGAGATACCTAGACATATTCAAGGGGCAATCTTAAATTAGATGAAGGCCTGTTGTGGTGGCAATGAACTCAGCTAGAGTCAAGATATGCTAAAGATAAGAAGATTGGAATCTGTGAGAAACTTAATGAAATGGAAAAGGTTTTGATGACAGAGGAGAAATTTATAAAAAAAAATGTATGTAATATTGTTGAAGGAAGTGATGGTTGATGAAATTGTTAAAAATAATATGATTCAATGGGCTCAGAATTTAGGGCATACTATTGATCTGGAACAATGGGACCAGATATGGTGCAAGAATATTAAAATAACTAAAGCAGTGACTTACAAGGAAAATATGTATAAAATGTTTTATAGATGGTATATTACCCCTGAGAAAGTTGCAAAACATGATTAGAATTGTTCTAATCTATGTTGGAAATGTGAAAATAAGGTGGGCTCCTTCTTTCACATGTGGTGGAGTTGTGATATTAGTAAAAAGTACTGGATTTGGGTACAGGAGTTAATTAAAAAAATCTTAGGGAAGGTAATCCCGTTAAAACCAGAAGTTCTGTTATTGGGCATATTACTGAAGGACTTGACCTGGGAGGATTGGTATTTGTTGATATATCTGACTACGGCGGCCAGGATTGTATATACATGTTATTGGAGATCTCCCCAAACACCGAGGAGGGAAGAATATATTGCAAAGATATTGGAGGAGGCCGAGTTGGATAAACTGACATTAATTCTAAGAGGTCAACCAGAAGACATTTTTTTGAATACATGGGGTCATTTTTATGAATGGTATAAGACAATTAAGTAGAGGTAGTTGAATGATGTTAGAGATAGTAAGATAGCTTTGAACTAACAAGAAAGATACGTTTGCTATTAAGAACGCTTTGGGAGTTAGCAAAGGCTTGTAGAAGCAGATGTAAGAATTAATCGAGGTGTTTAAAACCCCTCCATAAATGTTAAATGTTAGAATAGGATATTTGTTGTTGTTTGTGTTGTTTTATATGACTGTATTGTATATTGTATGTATTATATATTGTGTGTGTATAAATAATAAAAAAGTGGCCTTTAGGCCTTTAAAAAAGAAGAAAAAAAGAAGTGGGTTTGTTTCGGTACGTTTGACCCCGCTCCTCTTCCCCAAGGGGACCCAAAGCAGCTGACATTGGAGCCAGCCCCTGTGTAGTGGTTAGAGGCTGAGATTAAGATCTCTGAGTCCCAGGGTTGAATCCCCCCTCTAACCCAGACACTCGCTGGGTGGCCTTGGACCAGTCACATACTCTTCCGCCTCACCTACCTCACAGGGTTGTTGTGAGGATAAAATGGAGGAGAATGACATAAGCAGCTTTGGGGCCCCAGTGGAGAAAAAGATGGGGCGTAAACGAAACAAACAGAACAAGGAAATAATGTATGAAAATACAATTAATGAAAATCAAGGGGGAGCCCTAAACGCTACAGTGGGGGGGGCAACCTTTTTGAGCCTGAGGGCACCTTTGGAATTCTGACAAAGGGCGGTGGGCGCAGACACAAAATGGCTGCTGCAGGTGGAGCTGACCACAAAACGTCAAGGAGCCAGGCGACACATAACTCTAATAGTATCTCTTCAGCATTTCATGCAGAAGCTTTGTTTAACAGGATGCCTTTTAATCTGCACAGCCACTCCAAAGCGCTGCTGGGAAAAGTCCCCACCTAGCCTCTCCCACTTTCTAAAAGCACTTGGTGGGGGGCACCACAGCGGCCCTGTGCTACAGTATGCCACATCCTAAGCTCCTCCTGTGTCCATTTGTCTGGCCCACCTAAGATCTCAGTTGCGTTAGTTATGGGCTATGAGCAATCAGTCCTTCGGTTTGTGCCAGACGCTACTGCATCCAAGCTAGAAACCTGCAAACACTTCAATGCAGGAAACCTCATATAATTATCTCAGTTCTGCCTTATATCCTCATACTAGCATGATCAAACACACACCCTGAGCGCACTTCAAAAGGACTCCAATCCTTAATGGAACAGTGGGCATGCCTTCTAAGATTTGTTGGGAGTGGTTCTCAAAAACTTCATGGAATCTCACATCTTAACAAGACTCAGTTGGTTTCCTGCAGGTGTGAGTTCTTACCAACATTTGTACATTTAAAGGTGTATGTGCCACATTGTACACTCAGGTCCCAGTCACACGTGCCAGATAACGTGGGGGGAAGTGAGGCTATTTGCTCCGTAGCAATTTGACCCACATTTGCACGATCACACAATCCGTGGGAGCTGTGGGGGCAGCCTGCCACTGCGTGATCAGACACAAACCATGGGTGAATCGGGGGGGAAGTTTGCCGCGTGTTTCCGATGCACTTAAATGGGGGATCAATGAATTGCATCTCCACACTGAGGGCTTCCTATGGCAGTATGCGATGATGCGCATACTGGGAAGGGGTGGTGGTGGCACAGAGTCAGGATGGCCTGATCAGACCATCCCGACGCCACGAGAGCGCGCTGGCACGATCACACAGGGGACAGTCCATCCATGGCCCTCAGCAACCCATTTGAGAGTGGACCTTCCCTGGTGTCTTTTAACTCTGCTTTTGCAGTGGAGCAAAATGGGTTGCCGATGGGTGCAGGGCGCTGGCCAGATGTCCACGTCTGATCGCATCCGTTAAATCCACTAGGCATTCGTGCCTATGGCAGGGCTAATTGTGCATGTGATCGCAGCCTCAGTGTGATATATAGAAAACAACTGATGAGTAATCATGACAGTGGAAGTGTGTGCTTTTGTGTGTGGGGGGGATTCTTAACTCCCACCAGGGCAATTCTGGAACTCAAAAGTAATCTATTTTGCAAAAAAAGTGAGAGCAACTTGCTCAATCATGATAAACTATTGAGCTTATCGATATTTCTAGCTTCACCTCCAAGTCTACCCTGACCAGTGGAAAGTGTGTGCCACCATCCAAATGTTGCTCGTTTGCCCCTGGCAATTAGGGAGCAGCGAATGGGTGGGCTGGTTCTGGAGAGGTGCTCTTTGTGCAGTCGAGACGGGGGTGACTCCATTCTCCCAGTAACTACATGAAATGTAGTACCCCAGAATTAAAAAAACAACAACAACCACATCCTTGCAGTCCTAGTTTTGAAGCGGCATTCATGCCTCCAAGTAGGACCAGGGGACCCCCCAGACTTACAGCTCATCTCCAGGCTGCAGAGGTCAGTTCCCCAGGAAAAGGAAAATTTTGGAGGGTGGACTCTGTGGCATTGTACCCCATTGCGGTCCCAGTCCTCCCCAGGCTTCAGCTCCAAATCTCCAGGAATTTCCCAACCAGGAGCTGGCATCTCCCTGTCGGCTGATGCCGCCATGGGCTTTCACTTTTCCTCCCTTCCCCCAGCTCACTCCTGAAGTGCCTCCCCCCCAGATGTCTTGGTATGTGTGCCGAGTGCACCCCTTATCTCTCTCTGTGTCCTTGGAGCTCAGCTCAACTCCACCACGCCACTTTTTCCCACGGGGAGCCACAAGCCATTTTCCCTTGGGTGTGCACAGTTGCCCACCTTATTGGTTCCTCTGCATCAGGGGGTCTTGTGCGAATGGTGTATAATTATCTAGTTTCCCGCGTTACCCCCATTCCTAACACCGAGTGTGTCGAACGATGACCTAAGTACCTATCTCAATAAAACTGAACTTCTCCGAAGGACTGTGGTTGAGCTTGAATTACTTGGGGCTCTGACACCCCCATGCCCTGCTGGTGGCCGGGGTGGACTTGGACATCCCTGGCTCTTTTTTAAGGCTTTGGAAAGCTGCTGACAGAGCAGGCCAAACTGGGTAAGATGGATCCATGGTCTGACTCTGTCTAAGGGAAGTTCATATGTTTGTAGTGGGGATGTTTGTCTCAGCACTGTCCCAAGTTTCTGGGTTCCATACACAATGGGGGAAACTACGCTGTCAGGGAACCTCTTTTTCAAATGCTTCACTTCATTCCCTCAACTTGTTTGCCTTGCTCGGCATCTTCCCTCAGTACCTGCCGCTCATCTCCCCCAAGCTTTAAAGAGACGGCCTTTCTCTATGCGGTGTCTTCGGCAGCGTTCTTGCGGAAAAGGCACTGCTCTTGGAGGAAGACTCCTTGGGGCAGGGGAAGGCTTCAGACTTTGCTGAGCAGAGTGGGAAGCTACAGGCATTTCTCCTTTTTGATTTTATCCTCTGCCATGACTGCAAGAGAACCAGACATCTCTTGTTTTAAGCTGCTAATGGCTGAACTGGTTCTGCTTTTATCAATATAGATTCTGTGTTGCTGGCCACTTTGCTGATTTTTAAGGGGGGGGAAATTCTCAGTATGTCAAACAGGCAAAATGTCACGAGACATGTTGCAGGTGTTCAAAGCCCTTCACATCATAGGGTTGCCAACTCTGAGTTGCAAACTACCTGGAGACTGGAGGGGGCAGAGCCTGGGGTGGGTAGGATTTAAGGATGGGAGGGAGCCTCAGCAATGTACAATGCCACAGTTCCCACCCTCCAAAGTGGCCCTTTTCTCCAGGGAAACTGACCTATCTTAGCTGATGTTGTACTTCTGGGAGATCCCCAGGCCACACCTGGAGGTTGGGAGCCCTGGAAGGGCCAGTCTTTCAGGGTCAGATCGCCAACCTCCAGGAGGGACCATCAGGAATTTCTACCGAACTCCAGGCTAAAGAGATCTGTTGCCCTGGAGAAAATCAACTGGGGGGTGGAGAGGACCCTAATAGCATCACACTCCTGTTGAGGTCCCTCCCCTCTGCAAACTCTGTCCCCTGATTGGCCTCCAAACCCCCAGGAATTCCCCAACCCAGCATGGTCAGAGCCAAGGTGCTCCCACTGATGGGTTTAAGCTGTGGCTTCTCTGCCAAACGTTTGACTGCTTGGGCCTGGTCACCTTGCAGCATTAGAGACTAGGAGACAGGTCCCTGCCTGCAGAGGTTTCATCATGGCATTGGGACTTGAGAAAGATCTTGCTTTGAAAGAGGTTCCTGTTGTCTGATGATTTCTTGTTAAAAGGACCATCTGATACCCTGAACTCCTGATGAAGGATATCAGATTTAATATGTTTTTCCAGACTGTCACAGACATTTTGATGTCCTCGAGGAAGATATTTCTTCTTGCCTCTGTTGCTGTAAGAGGACCTTAAAGAGGCTTGCGTGGTTCTTGCCCGCCCCCCAGCTCCTCCCAGCAGCCTGGCAATGAGGGCAGGCCGAGTGGCAGAGACTGCCCAAAGGTGGGGGCTGCGCCACATTGCTTAGTGTGGTTGTGAACCCAGGGCTCCCAGTGTGATATTCCAACCACTCTCTCATAAGAGCTCCATGGCACTGAACAAGTGAGAAGGCAAGGACTGGTTCCTTCTGCCTCTTTCTCTTCGTCTTGCCCACACAGCTGGCCAGACTGCCCCTGAGGCTGACATCATCCTCTCAAGCTGGCAGGTCACAAGGCCTCCTTGGCTAAACAGCAGAATGGGGATCCAGAAAGGAAGAAGGGGAGGGAAGGAGTGAGGGAACTTTGCTCACCGGCCTGAAATGTCACCACTCTCTGGATGGCTTGCAGGTAAACCTCACCAAAACTCCACCCTGGGACATCTCTGCAAGACAAACACGATGTAAGCAGGCCGGATCCTGCACTTCCCTGCACCGTGGGCGGCATCCCCCAGGCTCTTCCATTCCCTTCGGCTGGCCAAATCCACTGGCAGCTGGCAGCCCACCTCCCCTGGCTTCAATGTCCACTAGTTCCCCTCTATCCTCAACCAGTCAGCCCATCGCGTTCATACCTCAATTCACACCTCCGTTCAGCCCATCCCATTCACAAACCTCCATTCAGCCTACCCACCCCCTAAGGATGAGCATGAACCAGGGAAATCTGTTTCAGTCTGTGGCTGAACTATGAACCAAATGGTCCGTGGGGAGCAGAAAGCAGGGGTTTTAAATAATTTTAGTGGCCATGATGAATTGACGCACACTGACAGCTAAAGATGAAAGTATTTGATTTGAAAATGCTTGCTCTCTCTCCTTTCCATTCTGGGGCCTATTCTGTAATAAGTACCGGAATGAATCCTGACAGGAAAGGTTTATCAGACCAACGTGTCACATCAGACATGATGGAGAAATGACTCTGAGAAATGGTATGCAGCATAGAGAGTGAAATAGAGAGTCTTGGAAACAGGATAGAGGCTTTTGAGAAGAGAATGAATCAGATGGCGATTCTGCATCGGCTTTTGCCTCTGTTGTTTTATGAAACTCACAATGGAACAGAAATTCCCCTCTGCATTGCATGCTGCTTTCACTTTCTTTGATCATCGGATTTTAGGGTACCCTCCACACTGCATGCCACTTTCGCTTTCTTTGATCATCAGGTTTTGTGGTACCTTCTGTATAGATTTATGGCCGTTCAGTATGGTGTTGAACCAAGGTATCTGAATGTGATTTTTTCCTTCCAGTAGAGAAAATGTGGGGCAATCGCTACATGCAGAATCTCCCAGAGTCCTGGAAAATTTCAACAGGAACTGAAAGATAATGAGAAAGAAGTTGAAGTTAAGGAAGGCAGTGATGTAGTGGTTGCTGTAGAAAATAGAATAGACTAGATTGACAAGGAACTTGAGGGGCGTGTGCATTTATGAGTTCTTATGACTGCTGTCACAAACTGAGAGCTCTCCAAGAAGAAATTGATGAAGATTTCAGAGAGAGCATTCTATCCCATATGGACGATTTTACGGACTTCAGAGGAAAGGAACCTTGTCTGAAACAGAGTCTTATCCAAGAAGAAAATGATGAAGGCTTCAGAGAGAGGATCAGATCACTTTTGGCCCATTTTCTGTAAATCCCTACCCATCCCTACCCATTCGCATTCACTCTCCATCCATCCAGCCATCCATCCATCCATCCACCCACCCACCCACAAACACACTTGGTCCCTTGGCAGGAACAGGCACCCCAGCTCTGTCCATTTGAAGGGATGGGTATCCCTGCCCCGTCCCTCTGAAGGGATGGGCATCCAAGCCCCATCCATCTGCAGGGACAGGCACCCGTGCTGCGTCCATCTGAAGGGACATGCACGCCATGCTCCATGAACCTGAGTGGACCAGCACCGGTGCTCCGGCCATCTGAAGGGACGGGCACCTGAGATTCCATTCGCTCACACTTCCACTCTCTATCCATGCACAACCTCCTCCCCCCAGCTTCCCACTACTCTACCCCCTCCCCACCTGCTCGGGACAGCTGCTTCTGTCACCCAATGATGAGAAAGAATAGCAGTGATGTAATGATTGCTGTAGAAAATAGAATAGACTAGATTGACAAGGAACTCAAGCGGTGTGTGGGTTTATTGGTTCTTATGGATTGGAGAGAAAAGAACTGGTGTCAGAAACTGAGAGCTCTCCAAGAAGAAATTGATGAAGATTTCAGAGAGAGGATTCTATCACATATGGACCATTTTATGGCCTTGAGAGAAGAGGAGCCTTGTCTGAAACGGAGACCTATCTAAGAAGAAAATTATGAAGACTTCAGAGAGAGGATCAGATCACTTTTGGACAATTTTCTGCAAAGGGAAGAGGAAGATACGGAAGATTCTAAATACAGCTGAAACCAGCGTCTTTTTTATTAGATCTTATGGCCAACCAGCTGGAGAGAAGTTGTTGACTTTGGTGCTGATATTCGACTACAGCAGTGAAAATGTTACATGCCTACAAATGGAAATATCCGACATGACCTACTGTAGAAGATTGGCTAGAGGAGATATCGGATGTTTTGGTTTTGGTTAAATTTATACAATTGGATGGGGAAAAGGTAATTATTTTACCTATTAGAGACAGGCTTTTTGCATGAAAAAAGGATGGCTTGGTGACTGGTGGTTTTTTGAAGAAGAAATTTACTTAAAAGAGGAAACCAAAAGAGCAAGAGAGAGAATTCTTGTTTTTATAGATAAGCAAGGGAAATTTTGTGGTAATGAGTCCTGAACTTTAGTTCTTGAGCCTACCCATCGCATTCACTCTCCATCCATCCACAAACACACTCAGTCCCTCTGAAGGGATGGGCATCCAAGCTCCGTCGACCTGAAGGGATGGGCACCTGTGCTCTGGCCATCTGAAGGGATGGGTGCCTGGCATTCTGTTTGTTCACACTTCCACTCTCTGTCCTTACACAATCCCCTCCCCCACCCACTCTGGCTAGCTGCTTCTGCCAGCTTCTGTCAGCCAACATCATTGGGAGCTTTAGGCCGTGGCATCCCGTCAGGTTTCAAGGCGCTAGTTTCCCCCTGCTTACACTGCAAGCCCTCCCACTTTTGCGGAAGAACTTGCCTTCTGGATCCTCTGCCATCCATTCACACATTGCCCTCTTCTCCATTTCAGTGCTCCTCCTCTGATGTTGGCCTTGATGTGCCAGCTTGCCTCAGCCTGGTGGAGAAACGACGAGTAGAACTTAAAGGCCAGTCTGAAAACTCAGGGCTGTCTTCATCTCAGCGTGCTGGCTGATCCTCTCACTCCCATTCCCACTCCCTGAAAGAGGAGATGATGAGTTGTATAGGAGGCACTCCAGAATTCCTGTTTGGACGGTGACAATGTCACCCCTCCCTTCCTCCGTGGAGTTTGTGGGGCTCACGTGGTTCTTGCCCCCACCACTGGCTCCTCCCAGTAACCTGTTGATGAGGGCAGGCTGCAGGACAGAGACTGTCCTGAGCCAGGGACCATGCCACATGGCTTAGTGTGGTCAACCTCCAGGTGGTGACCGGAGATCTCCTGGGGAAGAGCCTCTGCTTTGCATGCAGAAGGTCCCAGGTTCAATCTCCATCATCTCCAGTTAAAAAGGACCAGGTGTGCGTGGGGGAATGGATCATCGCTACAATATGGTAGACACAAAATGCCTCCTTTCTAGTGACCAACCAGCCGGCAAGTCCAGCAAAACATGAGAAAAGCAGGCAGAAAGAAAAACAAATCCTCCAAAACTGATTCTCTCTCCATAAAAGCTTATTTCCCGTTGGGGGAATCTACACTTTCTACTGGCAACAAGACTGAATATAAGGACAAAATGGCGGCCCAACAACATAAAGAAATGGAAGAAAATGTGCCCATTTGCAAAAAAAAGATTTACTGGAATTGAAAGAAGAGCTCAAGCAGCTACTTTCTGATAAAATAACTCAACTACTAGAACTGATTAGCTTTCAGTTGAAATAACTTGCAAATGCTGTTAAAGACACTGCACAGAGAACAGATACAGCCCTAGAGCTGGGACTTACTCTACAGGAAGAAGAAGAGGAAGAGATTGGGTTTATACCCCACCCTTCACTCAGTCTTAGAACAGCTTACAAACTCCTTTCTCTTCCCCTCCCCACAACAGGCACCCTGTGAGGTAGGTGGGGCTGAGAGAGCTCTCTTGAGGACTGCCCTTGAGAGAACAGCTCTTGACAGAACTATGGCTTGCCCAAGGTCATCCAGCAGCTACAAGTGGAGGAGTGGGGAATCAAACCCAGTTCTCCCAGATTAACCACTATACCAAACTGGCTCTCCTGGGGAAGAAATTAAGAGTCTTCAGTCGAATGAAACCTCCTTGCTTGAAAAAATTATGGACTTTGAGAATAAACAGCGTTACAATAATCTAAAATGTAGAGGACTAGATGAATCTACAGAAGGTAATACTGATCTACTGTCCTTCATGTTCCCTTAGCTAGCTTTTGCATTAAACTTAGAAGAGGGAATAGCTTCTATCATCACCAAAGCTTACAGGCTGGGTCTTGCAAATGCCATTCTTAGATTATTTAGAAGGAAAGGTGCAGGTTTTCTTTCCATGGCCTTAAAAACCTTTCAGGCAAAATCATTGGCTCAACTCCTGTATGGCTCACAAACTGGACTTTCTGCCAATCTAAAGACCCTTGAAAGAGTTCAATTTCTTAGATCTCTATTTGGCGTTCCTAGAAGCACTTCTAATGTAACACTTAGGCGAGAGGCTGGGCTACTCAGAGTTGAAGCAAAGGTCTTGGAGCAGGCTATAACACCCTGGCTAAAAATTCATTACAATCCGAAGGATCTAATATCTTACCTTTTAGCCTCGGGCCCTTACCTTGCCTAGTCCACACAAATTCTTAATAAATTAAATCAGATTGGCCTATTCCCAGAAAATCTCTTCTATGGAAGCCTATGCATAAGGGAACTCTGAGACAGTAACCTTCAAGGAGAACTAAAATAAGCCCTCCCCTCACATACTTCAACACTTCCACAAGACAACAGCTAAAATGCAGTCTAAGCTCAAGTCATAAGGCTGAGAAAGTTGCCAGTGCCTCTAACAGCACGGAGAAGATGCTTATAGGGCAGGTGTTCTTCCTTCCAGCTTCATGGGCTGCTGCAGGTCCAACACCACAGCACCTGCTTTCAAACCCACTGATGACTGGGTGAACCAAGAAAGGCAACAGGGGCCGACAGGTGGCTGCCCCGATCCTGCCAAAACGTTATCATCCCATGCCTAATAATCCCAAACACTGAAACTCCTTTTCCCACTGCAGCCACATTATTTATAGCCCACCTTTCTCAGCGAGGTGGGAAGCTGATGCTTTCAGTGGGTTGTTGTGTTCTATAACCTCACGTATCTTTCCTGGAGAGTTCTGGAAATTTCAGTAAATGTGTGATAAGCTAGGGATGCCAGGCTCCAGGTGGGACCTGGGGATCCCCTGGAATTATAGCTCATCTCCAGACTACAGAGATCAGCTCCCCTGGAGAGAATGGATGCTTTGGAGGGTGGACTCTGTGGCGTCATACTCCACTGAGGTCCCCATCCTCCCCAGGCTCCACCCCCAAATCTCCAGGACTTTCCCAGCTTGCAGATGGCAACCCTAACCCTCCTCCCCCACCAGTGGCAGGGGAGGCCCTGGCAATCCCAGATATGCCTGCACACCTTTGCCCTCGGACAGTGGAATCCTTGTGGTCCAGTTCTACTGATGGGAGACCTGGAGGATTTTTGTGAGTCTCCTCTCCTGGCATGAGGGACTCTTCTGTCCTTGCTGAATATCTCAGTACAGCAGTGCAACACTGATGCTGACACACCTCTGTGGACAAAAGAGACAAAGCTGGGTGGCACTACGATTTGGCAAGGGATGGAGGAGGACTTCTGCATCTAGCATTCTCTCAGTTGTTTTACCAAACCCACACTGGAACAGAAAAAGATGCGGCTCAAAATTAGATTCAGATACCCCGGTCCAATGCCGTACTGACTGCAGAGTCACTCCTGAATGGCCATGCAATGGCCATGAATCTATGCAGATGGCTACCATAAAACTGAGAGATCAAAGGAAGTGAAAGTCTGGACATGGCCATAAAATCCGACAATCAATCAAAGTGGCATGCAACGTAGAGGGGAATTTCTGTTCCCACGTGGGTTTGGTAAAACAGGGGAGCAAATGCTAGATGCAGATTGGGATCCTAAGCTCTGGCAGACCTCAGTCTCACTGCAGACAGCATTCCGTAGTAGGCAGAAGAGGCGGCACAAGTTAAAGTACTCTCACTGAACCAAACACAGGAGAGAGACATGACTGTTTCTCTACCTCCTCAAGATGGAACATAGGATTCTGACTTGTTATGCAGCCACCCATGGCTCACAGAGGGTGCTAGATATTGTGCTCTTGCATCAAGAGGGGACTGGGGTAAATTTATGGAGCAGAGGTCCATCTGTGGCTATTAACCACAAGGTATAGAGGTGACTGCAGCCATGAAATTAAAAGATGCCTGCTCCTTGGGAGGAAAGCAATGGCAAACCTAAACAGCATGATAAAAAGTAGAGACATCGCCCTGCCAAGAAAAGTCCACAGGGTCAAAGCAATGATATTCCCCGTAGTAATGTATGGCTGCGAGAGTTGGACTATAAGGAAGGCTGAGCGCCAAAGAATAGATACTTTTGAACAATGGTGCTGGAGAAGACTCTTGAGAGTCCCCTGGACTGCAAAGAGATCATATCAGTCAATCCTAAAAGAAATCAACCCTGACTGTTCCCTGGGAGGCCGGATACTGAAGCTGAAGCTCAAATACTTTGGCCACCAAATGAGAAGGGAGCACTCACTGGAGAAGACCCTGATGCTGGGAAAGATTGAAGGACAAAGAAGAAGGGGACGGCAAAGGATGAGATGGTTAGACAGTGTCACCAATGCAATGAACACGAAGTTGAGCAGACTACGGAGGATGGTGGAAGACAGGAGGGCCTGGTGTGATGTGGTCCATGGGGTCACGAAGAGTCAGACTCGACTGTGCAACTGAACAACAACAACAACTTCCCAGGAACAAATTCCAGAGGCTGCAGCATTGCCAATAAATTGGAGGGGAAAAACTGGTCCTGCCCTTTTAAGAGAGACTGAATGGGATGTTATTTACCTCCATACCATGAAAAATTTCAGCTCTCCATTTCCACACTTTAAGCCTCTATTAAAGGGACAGGACATTTTTTCTCTCCTGGCCTGCTGTAGTCCCTTCAACATTTAAAACAACAGCAACACAAGGCATCTGTCCCTAACAACTGCAGAATGAGCTTTTGTGAAGCTGTGCACTTGTCAGTGGTCACAGCGACTGCTAAGCTAGTTAAAGATAAATTCAGGTGTTGGTTTGAAGCAGCAGAACAAAGTTTGTGTCCAGTGGCACCTTTAAGACTCAAAAAGTTTTATTCTGGGTATAACTCGTTAGTCACAATTATCAGAGCTGAAACAGAAGAAGAAGAAAAGAAGAGATTGGATTTATACCCTGCCCGTCAGTACCCAAAGGAGTCTCAGAGCAGCTTACAATCTCCTTTCCCTTCCCCTCCCCACAACAGACACCTGTAAGGTAGGTGGGGCTGAGAGAGCTCTCTTGAGAACTACCCTTGAGCAAACAGCTCTGAAAGAACTTGTGACTGACCCAAGGTCACACCAGCAACTGTATCTAGAATAGTGGGGAATAAAACCCGGTTCTCCCAGATTAGAGTCCACACTCCTAACCACTACACAAACTGGCTCTCTCCAGGTTCAATCCCAGGCATCACAATTTAAAAAGGACCCAGGAAGGAGGCGATGTGAAAGACCTCTGCCTGAGACCATGGAGAGCTGCTGCCAGTCTGAGTAGACAATATGGGCCCGGGGTTTGATTCAATATAGGAGGGATATTTAAAAAGAGATTTGTCATAGTGATCACTTGTTTGAAGTAGTCAAAAATATGTCCTCTTTTTTTGCTTTTCAAAATATGGTAACCCTACCAGAGGTCTACACAGGATTCCAAAGGCAGTGGATCTATACATGCATAACAATTTCCGGTTCTACTAATCCAGGCTAAACAGAATGTGGCCTTCTACTTGCACGCTTGCCGGATAAGCGATTTTAGGCAAGTTTTCAAACTTTTCTGTACCCAGTGAAGACTCTAGAAGACATGAACACCGACGTCCTTAAGACTTTGTAGAAGCGACCCACTCACCCTGCAAAGCAGCCATTTTATCCGGGGAACTGATCTCAGCAGAGAACCCTAAAAACCTGGAGGTTGGCAACCACCAGCCGCGGCTCACCTTCCCGTCCGCCGCCAAATGCGCCTGCCTGAACCGCCAGGTGGCGCTGCGGGCCCGCGCAGGGGGGCGGGGCGGCCGGGGGGCGTGTCCCTGCCTTTCTCCGCGACGTCCCGGCCCCGCCCCAGCCGTGAGCGGCCTCTCAGGTGAGGGGGCGTGGCCTGCCTGCCCCGCGCCCGCCGTGGCTCCTCCTCCGCTGGGAGCTGCCCGGCCCGGCGCCGCCGCCGCCGCGCGCTTCTCCTCCTCCTCCTCCTCCTCCTCCTCCTCCTGCCGCCGCTGCTGCCGCCGCTGGTGCTGCTGGCGCCGCCATGGCCGAGCAAGAGAGCCGCGAGTTCGGCAAGGCGGATTTCCTGCTGCTCGACTCGGTCTCCATGCCGGACTTCATGGCCAACCTGCGGCTCAGGTACGAAGAAGAAGAAGAAGAAGAAGGGGGCGCTGCTGGGCGGGGGTGCCAACTCCAGGCGGGACAACGCCCGGGAGGGACAGAGATGCGATGCCCGGGAGCGCCTCCTTCGAAGCTGCCTTTCCCCCCCCCAGGCGGCGGCGGCGGCGGAGGGGGGGGGGCTGAGGTCTGCCGCCCGGAGATCGGTTGTAATTCCAGGAGGGCTCCAGGCCCCACCTAGAAGTTGGCAACCCTGGCGGGGGGTATTTGTGCCTCTCGCGGGGAGGGTGGGAGGAATCGGTACTGGACGGGACAGGTCCCCACCTGGGGATGGGAGTGGGCGTGTCACTTTCTGCCCCTTCTGTTGGGGAAGGGGGTGGCGGCAGTGGTTCTTTTCTTTTGGGGGGGATCACCGTACAGCAAACCCACCTCCCCTTTCACCACTCCTGCTAGATGTGCTGGAAAGGGGTGTGTAGTCTGTGAGCCAGCCTTCAAAGGTAGACTGTTTCTGAATGGGGAGGTTCTGTTTTTGGCCAGCATGGCCATCCTGCATTCCGTTGGGGTGTTTCAAGCATAGACACAATAGGGTGCAAAATGCATCCCGTGGGGTTGCCATTCCAAAAGGAGTCTTGTGCAGTTTGCAAAAAGAAAGAAAAGACAGAAAAAGAAAACCAAGAAGTCAAGTCATTTTGTGTTAGTGCCGTCAACTTTTCTCCCCGCTTGGGTTCTAAACATCATGGGCTGGGACTCTAAGGATGAAAGTTTGCGCATGCAGACCAGGAAATGTATAGGTAGGTCCTTGTGGTCTGCTACGTGTGTGTCAATTGTGTATCCCTATGCAGGTCCAGATTTTCTTTTTTTTAAAGATGCTGTGCTTCACCCACCCACCCCCTTTCCTCTTTTTAACTAGGATTTCCTCCTATAGAAGTCTTTATGTGCAGTTGCTGTCTGTGTTGGTTTGGCATCTTATTGGTGATGTTGTTACTATCTGGAAACCATGCTCTTTTTTGTTACAAAATAAAATTGATCATAAATATTCTGAATTGATTAGACTATATTTTTGATTAAAAAACAAACAAAACAGTTATTTAACTGAGTGCTGTCATAGAACAAAAAGAGAAGATAAAATAAATAGCTCTTTTGATATGTTCATCCAGCTGGATTTCTGTTGGTCTTTTATAAAAGAAAGCAAGAAGCCCCTGCTGGGTCTTACGGAGGGTCTGCCTAATCCAGCATATCGTTCCCAGTGGCTGTTGGCCTGGTATGCTTGGAAGCTCACCAGGGAGGCATGTAAGAAGCAGGAGTTTCCTCCTGTAGTTCTTTTTCCCCAGTGACCAGTATTCAGGGATATGTTATCTTGATACTCAGTTACTCCTGATAGACCTAAGCACCGTGAATTTATCTAAACCTTTATGAGGGAACACAGGAGCTGCCCTGCTGGATAAGGCCAAAGGGCCACCCTAGCCCTGCATCCAGCCTTCTCTCCACCCCCTGCCGTCCATGCCCACAAAACTTGCTTGGAATACATCATAGGCATTTCAGTACTTTAGACTGTGTTTATGCTTTTGTGACTGTACTATTTCAATGCCTAGCAAATATGAAATTGTTTTTGGACACCTTAAGAACATAAGAGAAGCTGTACTGGCCTGATCCAGCACAACACTCTGTCTCATACAGTGGCCAAAACCCAGGTGCCCTTGGGAGGTCCACCAGCCGGGCCAGAAGCCCTCCCACTGTGGCCCCCCAAGCACCAAGAAGACAGAGCATCACTGCCCCCGACAGAGGGTTCACTCTACGCCTTGTGTCTGATGGACCTCTGCTCGGTATGTTTATCCAATACCCTCCTGAAGCCGTCTATGCTTCTATTTGAAGTCTGCTTAGCAGTGCATGCAATTGTGTTGGCTGGACTTTTTAACCAGGGCTTCCCTTTAAACATGTTTTTCCAGTCCCTTTGCACCCTTTGTGTCATGGGTAGCCAACCGTTTCTTTAATGACAGCTATGTATGAGTAATAAAGATAGTTCCAGAGGGTCCGCAGGAAAAGAGTAAGGTCTGAATCCAGCATCAATTTAGAGACCAACCAGAGTTTCAGTGCAGGAGCTTCCAAAAGTCAAAGCTCCCTTCATCATAAAGGGAAATTAAAAAAAACACAGTTCCCTGAGCTACTTCTCCCCGTACGCTCCCCCCCTAGCATATTACCAAGTTTGTCTTGTCCTGCAGTCAGGCCCGTAGCTACAGTGGGGCACCTCGGGGCTAGGCCCCCGACTTACTGGCAAGGCCCCCGACTTACTGGCAAGGCCCCCTGATTTCCCATCCAGCCCAGGGCCCCCGAGCAGTGGCAGGTGTGGGGAAGAAGCCGAGTATTCCTGCACAGCTGTCTGGCATGAAGGACCAGTTACGATGGCCATGTGGAGCCTGACAGCACCTCTCTATTTCCCTCTTAAAAAAAAATCCTGGCTACGGGCCTGCCTACAGTCAGGATGTGGACTAGGAAGAGCACCAGAAATGAAGCTGTCAGCTATGGAGCACAGAGAAAGCAAAGCCTAGAGCAGGTCTTTTTGTGATCTTTTCTTGGCTCAGGGATGCACAAGCGATTTCGCAGCAGCCAGTGAGCTAACGGTAGCTCGCAAGTTACCTGTTGGAGATCCCTCTTTTATCTTGTGCTCAGCATCCTTCACTGAATACCCCAGGTCATAAAGATGTAGATTGCTAAACAACCGTATGGATACCCAGCTCCTGCCCCTGGAGGGCACCACCCACTCATACAATCCAGACCACAAAAATGTTTCACAAGTAGAGAGCAGGTACACTGTAGAAACATGGTGAGAGACCTCCGGAGCACAAGACGCTGATAAAGTGGTGTTAAAAACACAGCCTCAGAAATGAATCCCCCTTCCTTTTTTAAAAAAAAAATATGCAGCTTGATGCAGAGTTCTGTAAAACTCAGCAACTTGCATGCTGTGTGGTGTTACTTCAGTCAGCCTTAATTAAATCATGCCTTTTGTCTTGGGGTTTTGCTTTGCACCAGTGTAACTACCTCTTCTGTTTTTAATGGGACATCCAGTTGTTGCTGACTGAAACAGGGGAACTAAATCTCAGGAGAGAGCAGTAAAAAAATATCAGTTGGGTTGTGCTAAATGGACACTTACAAATGCTTTACAGTTTGTTATAGGGCTTGCAGTGCCCCTGAGTCACTTCACTAGGATTGCTCAGCCGCTCTTACAATAAAAGCAAAATAACAGCTGGGCAGCTCTGTCTAGAGGACGGATTATTTCACCTTTAGGATGTGGTGATGTGGCATCTAAAGCCTGAGAATATCTTTATGGTTATATGAGTTGAACAACCTGGTTTGCCTTGCTTGTCGGTAGTGCAACAGAGGTGTGGTAGCGGCAGGTTCCGTGGATCAGCGAAACAGCAGAATCAGTCACGATGAGCAACTGTCCTTTCCACTGTGGCTGCCATGTGTTGTTACGGTTGCTTTGTAGTGTTACACCCAGGTGAACTCTCCTTTACAAGGAGCAGAATAATGACTGAGTCTCTTGAAGCAGGTACAGGCAGAATCTTTGGTTTCAGTCTATCATTCTGTTCTTCGCATTGGTTTTGCTAAAGGATCATTACACTTATAAGATGCTTGCCTGCCTGATCCAGAGTATATTTTATTCAAAATAAAAGTCCCATTTATTGGAATGGAGCATGCCTCCAAGGAAGGTTGCTTAGGATTGCTAAGTGGGGTACAGCTTGTACTTTCTCAAAGATGGAATCGAGGAATATGGACCATTTCTTTCTGTTCTTTGTTCTGAAAAAGTTGACTTGTACCTAAGTGTGTTGAATTCAGCTGGTGTGTTCCCTCTACGTTTCCAAACCCGTTCCTGGTTCCAAAACAGAAGAACTTGGGTCAGCGCCTGTTCTGCTAATGCTTGTTGCAAAATGCAGTTCCACTTGTTTAGGTGGGCGTGTGGCCTGTGACGGCCGACAGGGTGTCAGTATCTATGTAGAAACCGAGGATGCCAATGCAAATGTGATTGCCAGTTGCATTTGTATGTTAAGTGCTGTCAAGTTGCTTCTGATTTATGGCAACCTGAGGAATTAATGCCCTTCAAAATGTCCAGTCGTTAACAACCTTGCTCAGGTCTTGCAAACTGAGGGCCTTTATAGAGTCAGTCCATCTCAGGTTGGGGTATTCCATCTCAGGTCTTCCTGAGGCCTATGGCTTCCTTTATAGAATTAGTCCATCTCAGGCTGGGGAAGTCCTTCTCAGGTCTTCCTTCATGGAATTAGTCCATCTCATGTTGGGTGATTCCATCTCAGGTCTTGCTGATGGCCATGGCTTCCTTTATAGAGTTAGTCCATCTCAGGTCTTCCTGAGGCCTGTGGCTCCCTTCATAGACTTAGTCCATCTCATGTTGGGTGAGTCCATCTTGGGTCTTGCTGAGGGCCGTGGCTTCCTTTATCTTTGGTTGGGTCTTCCTCTTTTCCTGCTGCCTTCCTCTATTTCCAACTTTATTGTCTTTTCCAGTGACTCTTTGTCTTCTCATGATGTGACCAAAGTACAACAGCCTCAGTTTAGTCATTTTTGCTTCTAGGGAGAGTTCAGGCTTGGTTTGATCAAGAACCCACTGATTTGTCTTTTTGATTAGTTGGATTTGGTCAGTTGAATTTAACTTCATATTTATGTGTGAGTTGAGCCCCCTTTAGAAGTTTGATGCTTGAATGAATGGCCATGCCCGTACTGCAGGGTCATGCCTTGGCCAATAAGTTATATTTGTAAGTTCTGTGTTGCAGCTTCTTTTGCAGTTGTGCAGCTCACAGTCTAAATGTTGTTCACCACCTAGGCAGAGGTACATATCCCCCAGGGTCATGATGGTGTTACTAAAGTGACCTACTTGTTGAAGACAGAATCACTTGCAGTTTGCCACTTCTTTGGACTTTCACAGTCAGATGCAACTTTTGAATGACCATGGTCAATACCTTGCCTGCTTTTTGCACCTCTGCAGTGCAAATTACAATAATTAGTTACAATAATGAATTAAAGAAAGGACAACCATCTATTGTAGTGGCATAGCACAGAGCTGATCAAAAGATTTGCAAATCGGGGCTCTCCTATGACAGAGAATCAGTTGACACTAATCTTTTAAGGAATGAAACTACAGTTCCTGCAAGACAGTACAGGAATATACATGCTCAAGTTGATGTGGATCACTACAGTCCTGCAGATGTTGATGGTCACTGAATGATGCTACCATAATGCACTCAAAGACACCCTAATTGTTAACAGTGTACTTTTTAACAGCTTTTAGTGGCAAAAGTGATAGGACAGAAGGCAATTGTGGCAAAGCAGTATATAATTAAGTGCATGTTTGCTGTATTCTTTTTTTCTGCAGTTGAACAGTCTAATGTTTGACTGCAGTGATCAGTTCCTCTGAGCAGGACAAAAACTAAACCAATGGATGATTGAGAACCCCTGATTGAAATACACTTGCCGTATTTGGCTATCACTAGGTTTGCAACGTTTATACTTCCTAAGACGTCTATTTGAAAGCAAGCCGAAACGATACCAGTGCAGCATACTTTGAAGTAAATATAAGACATCTATCCTAATTAGCAAAGGGAATTCTGTTTCCTTGTTTTGAAAAGTAGAAACTGATGTGGAGGAACTGTTGGCTTTCCTTTGCTTCAGAATTTGTGTCTTTTGCCATGCTGTTCCTGTGCTTGGAATGGTCTCCCTCTCTTCGCAGATTGTCCCTGAAAATCCTAGTATTTCACACAGACTTTTCAGGGTCACCAGAGTAACCACAGAGGGCCATCTGATGCTGGGCGATTCTGCATCTGGCTGCACATTTTCTCAACACTGAGGAAAAGGTGCAGCTCAAAACCACATTCAGATACCCCAGGGCAACGCTGTACTGACTGCAAAGTGACCCCTGAACAGCCATAGATCTATGCAGAAGGTACCATAAAACCCGATGATTAAAGAAAGTGAAAGCAGCATGCAATGCAGAGGGGAATTTTTGTTCCAGGATGGGTTTGGTAAAACAATGGAGGGAAAAGCCAGTGCAGAATCACCCACTGAGTGTGTCTAGACCTGGTTGGGCATGGAAGGGAGACCTTCTAGGAATCGTATGTAAACTGCTGTGAACTCTTCTGGAGCAAGGAATACATAGCCTAATTTCTGGAGCCATGTTCCTGCCAGGGGTTAGAAGCATGGACTCTAATCTGGGAGAACTGGGTTTGATTCCCTACTCCTCTACATGCAGCTGCTGGTGTGACCTTGGGTCTGACATAAGTTCTTTCAAAGCTGTTCTCTCAAGGGCAGTTCTCAGGAGAGCTCTCTCAGCCCCACCTACCTCACAGGGTGTCTGTTGTGGGGAGGGAAAGGGAAAGGAAAGGAGATTGTAATCTGCTCTGAGACTCC
Organism: Gekko gecko; assembly: GCA_029375565.1. Classification (NCBI taxonomy): domain Eukaryota; kingdom Metazoa; phylum Chordata; class Lepidosauria; order Squamata; family Gekkonidae; genus Gekko; species Gekko gecko. The sequence continues at coordinate 111,565 of JAPDNY010000069.1, forward strand.
TTTGGGTAGTGAAGGGCAGCGTATAAGTCCAGTCTTCTTTATTTATTGACTTCATTTCTGTCCTCCCTTTCTCCCCAGTGGGGAACCCAAAGCAATTTCACATTGTTCTCCTCTCCTCCGTTATATCTTCACAAAAACAACCCTGTGAAGAAGGTTAGGCTGAGAGTGTGTGATTGGCCCAAGGATGGCCAGCAAGCTTCCATAGCAGAGTGGGAATCTGAACCTGGGTCGCCTGGATCCTAGTTTCACGCTGGGTACGAACTGCATTTTTGTGGCTTGTTTCGGTTTGTGGTTCATGGCCAAACTACAAACCGAGATGAACCGGGAAGCTGGTTCATGAACCAAACCTGTTTGCATCGGTTCATGATCCCTGCTTTCTAGTTCCTGCTGCTTTTGGCCAGGAGCAGAAAGCAGGGGGTTAAATGCCTCTGAACCACTTAACCCCCTGCTTTCTGCTCCCTGCAGTTCAGCTGCTCTTCACAAACCACCACAAACTGCCTTATAATTGTGGAAGTTTGTGATAGCTCTACAGTTCACGGACCACGAACTGCTCAAAATTCATCACAAACTTTTGTTTGTGAGCTGGTTTGTGCTGTTCTCTAGCGGTCAGTGGCTCTCGACATATAGAGCACCTGCAGAAATGGGTGCAACGTTCCAGGGAAATGCTGGATCCTGAAGCAGTGCGTCCCTTCCCCACTAGCAGAGACAGTGCCCCCCCTGGTAGAGGGCCCTTCCTGATAATATTGGCTTTGGGCTTGTAAGGGGCCGCAGTCTCCAAAGAAGTGCACTGTGTAATAATCTGTTCTTTAAACTTGTGACGTTAACTGACATGCTAATTCATTTCCACACGGCGTTGATGTACACAGCAGCAACTGTGTGTATAAGAAAGCTGGGAAGTGAGTAATAGGAATTCAAAAGGCACCTTGACTGCAGGCCTGAACTTGGTTTAATGTGCTCCAGATAATGGGACCGCAAGCCCCAATAGGCACCCTCACTTTGGCCTTTGAAAGTAGATTTTCATCAAGGCAGTTGTTTTCAAGCTTCCTGCCTTCCAGGAATCTTCTTCTATACTAGCTTGTCTCCTGTGCAGCCCGTATATGTGTCCATGTGTGTGTGCTGGAGGATTCTGGGGCACATTTTGAAGTGATGGATAATAAAAAGACTTATGGTTCAGGTGGGTGGCCGGCTTGGTTTGAAGCAGCATATGACGGACATATTGAGGCAAGATTTTTCCCTCCGTTTTTCTATTTGCGTCCTTTCACTGACTGAGCAGCCCTGGTACTGTGTATGCTTCTCTTTAAAGTAGCTTTAGCAGTCCCACCCTGTGTCAGTAATATGTTGTGGCTATTTTCTCATCCCAGGGAAGGGTTAGGGTCTCCCTTTAACTTAAATGACAGAAAATGGCACAAGACACTTTTAAAATTCAAAAATAATAGAAGAATTTATTCAACATCGTAGGGAATGGTTAGGTGAAGTCAGGGGCTGAAAACACTGAGGTAAAGTTGCATAAGCACAAACTCTTATTCTTCTGTATCAGGCTAGTGAGAGTTTCTGGAATTATTCACAGTTACTATAGTTCTTTATTTTGAGAGACTTTTGTTCCTGGGTTTTCCCAAACCACTGCAGTTCACTTTATTTGTATAATAGCAGATTCTTTTGATGTCCAGAAGGCTGGTTCCCTCTTCCCTCTTCCCAGTACCCAAACCCCTTCTCTTGGAATACCAGAAATCTTCTTGAATGGCTAACTGACTTTCAACGTCTCCACAAGCAGTTTCCAGTCACACCAGACCAGGGAATCTTTACTCCTTCGAGAGAACTTTCCCTGTTTAATTGGGCAACAGTTCTTCTTCTCTCCCTTGAAGATATATCCCCTATTCTTCTTGGCCTTTATGGAAGACTTCTTATTCTACCTGAACGTCCTTGCCAGACTTTTCCCCAGTTAGCTGTCTGAATTCAAAACTGCCCTCAACTAATGCTGAATTAAGACTATATTGAGTCACGGGTGAATTCTTTGTCAGCACTAAAATTTTCCAGTGCTTTATTTTCTTCATGGTAAATTGACCATTTCTGAGCATGGATGCCATTTTTTTTGTACAATATTAGGCTATGTTGGCAATTTCCAAGTAATAATGACTGTTTTTTGGGTGATTTTCTCTAGGAATTATGTGAGAGAGGTTATGTTAAAAGTTTTATTGACTTGTAAATTGGGGCAGGGGAATAAAGTACTCATAATAATCCAGACTTTAAAAAATATCAAATTATGGGTTCACTTGTTTGGCTGTGTGGGTCAAATAAAAAACAAAGCTAGTGGAAGGGGAGGTAGTAATTGTCAGTTTGATACGGAAATAACATGTAATGCAGGAGATACCACAGAGGGTGACTGTGAAACTAAGGTGCTTGGCTTGGATCCTGCCACAAATATCTGCTGGTGAATAAGGTTGCCAGGTTCAGAAATACCTGGAGATTTGAGGGTGGAGCCTGGATGAGTCGGGTTTAGTGAGGGTTAGGGTTAGGACCTTGGTAGGGTATAATGCCATGCAGCCCAAAGTAGCCAATTGCTACAGGAAAAGTGGAACAAATGTTTTAAACAGATAACGTTTGAGTCCAGTGGCACCTTTAAGACCAACGAAGTTTATTCTGTGTAGCTTGGTATAGTGGTTAAGTGCATGGACTCTAATCGGGGAGAACCGGGTTTGATTTCCCACTCCTCCATTTGCACCTGCTGATATGACCTTGGATCAGTCACAAGCTCTGGCACAGCTGTTCTTGAAAAAGAGCAGCTTCTGTCAGAGTTCTTTCAGCCCCGCCTACCTCACAGGGTGTCTGTTGTGGGGAGGGGAAGGGAGCTCTGAGACTCCCAGTGAAGGGTGGGGTATAAATCCAATCTCTTCCTCTTCTTCTTCTATAAGCTTTAGTGTGAATGCATACTTCTTCAGATACATGGAGATTTTGAAGAATTGTGTATGCACACAGAAGCTTATACCCAGAATAAAACTTTGTTGGTCTTAAAGTTCTAAGTGGACTCTATCTCTATTCTGGATGCTTCAGACCAAAACGGCTACCCCCTTTAAATAAATATGTGGTTTTGGTAGTCTGGACATCAATTGTAATCCCGGGAGATCTCCAGTTCCCACCTGGAGGTTGGCAAAGCTTCTGGTGAAAGGGAGTGCCACTCCATAAGTGGAGTGCCACTTTCTGTCCACAGTCCCAGGAGACAAGGGACCGGAGGAACAGCATGGAGGAGGAATCAGAGCTCTGCTGTAAGCTCGGGAAATGAACAGATGTCTTTCTGTCCTCCATGGGATCCCACCCAGTGGCCTCTGTTGAAGCAGTACATTCTGTTGACCTCAGTGTGTGGACAGCCACACTGAAGACATAATACACACAGTTCTGTGGATGCTCTAAAATTACGGTACAATCCTGTGAAGAGTTACTCCCGTGGGCATAAATTGGAGTAACTCTGTATAGGATCACACGGCTAATGTCAACAGTGATTTCAGGGTTTTTTCTTAAATGTAAGCAGTGCCCTGAACTGGATGGCCCCAGCTAGCCCGATTGCATCAGATCTCAGAAGCTAAGCAGGGTCGGCCCTGGTTAGGACTTGGGTGAGAGACCACCAAGGAAGCCCAGGGTCGCTACGCAGAGGCAGGCCATGGCCAAGCCACCTCTGGACGTCTCTTGCCTCGAAAGCCCCACAGGGTCACCATGTCAACTTTGATGTGACAGCACTTCACCACCAAACAATTTAAGGAAGGTACATCACATACAGCCTTTAAATTCTGTCAGTATTGTCCCAATAACAATAATTTTTGCATAAAACTTTGGATCTGTCTGAATGATCATTCTTGCTTATTTTTTTTCCTTATTGAATATTTAATTTCAAGTATTTGTAGCTACAGGGATATGAAGTTGACATGGGAGTGCTTTAAAATTTTTATATGTAAAATTTGCTAAATAGAAGTCCAAATAAATCATGCTCTGTTTAGGGTGTCAGAAGACATTTGGATTTATAGTCCTCTGGGAAAACCTGCTTGCTGAATTAGGGAAGTTCATTTGCTTCCACATTTCTTGATGTCCACAGCAAGAGAAGTCTTGCCTGCTTAATTTTGAATCGTGGGCTGCTGTTGAAGATATCGGAGTTGGGGCTGGTGTGTGTGTGGGGGAATATTAGCAACTGTATGCCTTACTCAACTGCAGCGTCATTGCAAGGGAAGATGGGTGGCAGAGGCAAGCTGTCTTTCATGGGTGCTGGTCCCCCATTACTTTTTTTTTGGGGGGGGGTATTTTTTTGTAATTTTCATATGTGTGTGTGCGCCTGGAAGTCATGGCAACCTCTGGTGACGGACCCCTATCGGGGCCTGGAGGATATTCAGAGAGGTGGCCGAATAAAGCCTTCCCCCACCTCCTGACTGCTGGTATTCCAAGGAGGTCTCACATCCGAGTACTTGCCAGAGTCGACCCTGCTTAGCTTCTGAGATCTGACCTGGGCTATCTGGGTCAGGGCCTTGTCCCTCATTACTGATATTCTTTGGACCTCTGCGAAGCATGCAAAGAAGCCAGAGAGCTCCCTGGAGCAATACAGGACAACGCCTGCTATTCAGAGGCATTTCCTTCTTTGTGAGTGTTATGCATCCACTTGTGTGCTCTCTGTGGATGTGGATCTCTTGTGCTTTCTGTTTTCTTGGAACCTTTTCAAATAGTTCTATTTTTTTTTTTAAAGTTGCCTTTGCATTCTTACTTGGTGGTTCTTGCTCTGTTTTGACCTGATCTTGCTTTCCTTTTCAGGTAAGAGCAAGAAGATAGGAATGGTGCTTTTGGAATACTGTAAATATGAGTGGTCTTGCTCGTAGCAGTAGAAGCAGTGTTTGCAAAAGGAGTTAACTTGGCGCCTCATCGTGCTGAGTACTTCCTTGTTAGGTTATTTGGAAGGTGTATTCCTTCCACAAGAGCTGGGTTATAGGAAATGATTGTATCCTGCAGTTCTCCCCAGACAGCAATATACACACACTCCAGCGAGAAACTCTTAACAACTGTGTTTGGGGTTGTCCCAGGATTCCACAGCTGGTTCCTCCACAGGCTAAGAACCAAAGGGCTCAAAGCCTATGGGCTCTTGCTCCTCAGCTCTCGCCCAAGGACTCGTGCCTGTGGCCACATTCAGGCTTTCTAGGTGCCTGCAACAGGAAGAAGAAAAGGACACAGCTGAACTGTTGTGTGGCTTGTTAGATGTGTGGCTTGTTAGATGTGCCTTCCCCCACCCCCCAGCAGTTCCTTTTCCTGAGCTGAACAGTGTTTGTGCCTTAATCATGTGGAAAGGAAGAAGGCAATCTGCTCATCATCCCATCATAATATTGTCAGTTTGGTGTAGTGGTTAGAAGCGCGGACTCTAATCTGGGAGAACTGGGTTGGATTCCCCACTCCTCCACATGCAGCTGCTGGCATGACCTTGGGTCAGTCACAAGTTCTCTTAGAGCTGTTCTTTCACGGGCAGTCCTCGAGAGAGCTCTCTCAGCCCCACCTACCTCACAGGCAGTATTCCTTCTAAGCTGAGTTAGTGTGAGCTAGCACACAGTTTTTTAGCCTCCAGCTCACATATTTTTGTCTTAGCTCAGGAGGGATGGCCCCAGGGCAAACTAATTGATGCAGTGGCTAAATGGCTCACTCACAGCTTTTTTTTTTTTTTGCCCCCTGAAGGGGATTTTTTATTGCATTTTCTAATGACTACGTACTAAAAACTACAAACAGAAAAAATAGGGAAAGGGCATTTTACAGGAGAAAGAAAAGAAAACCCTCTAAAAATCCAAGTGACAGTGATCATACAAACATATTGCATAATACCTTTCCCCCTTAAAAGCAAATTGACTTTCGCCAAACATTATCGTCTAGCTAATAAAGCATTTCGATATTTCACCAACAATTTCAGCTTCATAAAAGAGGAGTGAATTCCGATAAACATATTATACGCACTCCAGAGAACTTTGTCTACTTTTCCCCTTCCCCCCCCTCAAATGATAGCCTGTTTTGGGGCCTACTGCCCCCAATTTAGAGTCTGAGTCTTCATCAGAAGATCTGGTCTCTTCTTCTTCCTCGCTCTCCTTGGCTCCATTGGGGACTCCTTCTCCCTCTCCTGACGGTCGACCATGTTGATGCAGAAACTCGCAAGCCTTTTCAACAGAGTCTATCCTTTCTTTGCCAATTGCATATCTGAAGATTAGTCCCTTGGGTACTAACCATCTGTAGGAAATGTTGTGACTTTGCAGGAATAACACCAGGTCTCTGTATTTCTTTCTCTTCCTTCTTATCTCAAATGGAATGTCTTTCACCTTCAAGGTAACTCCGTTAGTCGCTTTCAGTAACTGATCTCTCACTTTCCTTTGGGAGATTCTTATTGTAACTTTCCCGGGCAGATTATTCTTTCTGATAAATTCTGAATATGATCTAAAGACCGTATCTATTTGCTTTGAAGTTGATCTGACGTCATCTCTGCTGCGGGAGCCAACAAATCGCTCCCATTTTGTCTCAGATTCTCCCCTTTCTCCTCTTTGATACCTTGAAGTCTCAGGACATAGCTTGCCCTTTCCATTTGCAGCTGTAATACGCGAGACTCTTCAATTTGACACTTTTTCCCCAATGCCTGCAGTTTTTTATTCACCTTTTTAGAGTTGGAACCGATCTCTTTAAGCTCCTGCTCTGTTTTTTTGATTTTTTTGTGTGTTCAAAGCCATTTGTGCTTGTTGTGCATCAAGCTTATTATCAATAGCTGTAATTTTCTCCAGCAGAGGGTGAAGCACCTCTGATAGCAGCCTTTGGAGTTCTGCAGTTGAGTCCTGTCTAGGCACAGAACTTGAAGGGCTGGAACTTCCAGGGGGAAGCTTAACTTTCGCTAGTTTGTTCTTAGAGTCTTTCGGCAGCGCCATGTTTGAGAATTGCTTACTTTTGTTAAAAGTTTGTCAAAGTCTCTGGAAGCTCTTATACGATACGGTAAGTTCTCACTGCCTCTTTATCTCCACTCAGCCACTTTTTGCTGCCAGCCCCCCCCCTTTCTGGCTTTAGAATCGCTTGTAAACAGTTCTTATTGGGGGAAGTCCCCTCCCCCTCATTTTCTTTAAGAGGAGTACGCTATTTGCGGGTGATTCTTGCTTATACTTCAACTCACATTCTTAGTGATTGTCCTTTTGCATTCAAATTCCTTGATCACCATACGCTTGCTCCGGTGTGCTGATCCTGTTCCCATTAAGGACGCTCTACGGCAGGCCCTTTGGGGCTTGGAAGAGTCCCCTTTCACCGACTAGTCATGTGGGGGGGTTCTCTAGCGCCCCATGGCTGGGAGTCCAACCCAAGGACTCCTGGGGTGGCGTGGACAATCGTGCCCCCACCTAGCCATAGGCGCTGGCAGGCTTCTCCTGGAACCCCAGGAGAAAGTGACTGCCATGGCAATCGCCAAGACCGGAAGTCCCCGCTCGCTCACAGCTTTAATGCCAGTAGCTCACAAAGGAGAATTTTGCTCGCAAGACTCCACAGCTTAGAGGGAGCATTGCTCACCAGGTATCTGTTGTGGGGAGGGGAAGGAAAAGGAGACTGTAAGCCACTTGGAGACTTCTTTGGGTAGTGAAGGGTGGGCTATCGATCCAATCTTTTCTTCTTCTTCCAACCTTTTTCAGGCTGTGGGCACCTTTGGAATTCTGACACAGTAAGATGGGCACCAATGTTTCCTCTAATTTCCCCCCCTACTGAGTGGAACAGTTCACATCCTGAGCAGAAGAGACTTGCTGTAATCTTAAAATGGGCAATGGGCAGTGCAAGGCCTTGTGCAGCTCCAGATGGCTGCTGAGTGGGCTTCCTGTATTAATGAGCTGGGCCCAGAGACGGGAGCGCACTCCGTCATGCGGCACTAGGGTATGGCTGCTGTAGCTTACCTTTAGGCTTGTGGTGAAGATCTCCGTGCTGTGGTGAGCCCCACTCTGCAGAGGAGCAAAGGTGCACCAGGAAATGTGGGTGCTGGTGGCAGCAGCACCCCTCGCATGGCAGACTGACACATTTGGGAACTGTGTGAGAATCAGGGTTGCTGAGACAGGGTTCAACATCAGCATGAACAAGAAAGGAAAGCTGACTGGGAAGAGCAAGGGCAAAGGCAAGGACTGTGCAGCTCTGTGTAAAGCATGCTGGAATTGCAGCCGACTTTGCACAGGTATGCGTACACACATACACACAGACGCGCATGCACAAACACATGTGACAATGATCACAGCTTGCAATGCCAGTGTCAGTGGGTTCTACCGTGCATTCTATACGCTCGATATGTCCCTCCCCCTTATTATGAGATCATGTGACTTTTCCCCATTTTTCACAGTGGCTGATAACACAGCAGAGAATCCCCTAGTGATCAGCAGTATGGAAAACAGGGCTTCGCAGCTGCTTCTCAGTTTCAGAAACAGTCCAGTCAGTTTCAAGAGTGGATTTTCCTCCTTTGCCTGTGTCCCTTTTGGTTCCATTTCAACCAATGAACTAACACTAAAATGCATGTGCAAAACCTGAACCACAAAGATTCAAATGGAAGGTGCTTGCTGGACACTACTGCACAGCTGCGGTGAGACAATTGTGTAAATTTAAAAAAACTTTGGGCACCACCCTCCACAAATCACAAGTGATGTTTCCACCCCAATTAAGAAAACCTGTGGGTTTTGGTTGCAGATCCAAAACAAATACACAGAAATAAACTGGTGTAAACAGCAGGCACACAAATCCAAAGTTAAGCTTAAGGCATGGCTCCCCGGATTCTCTGCAGGAAGCAGTCAGTGCATAAAAGGCCCACATCTATGTTGTGGCACAAATTCATTAGCAAGAAAAGCTGGATTCTGTGACCCGTTGGGACTACACAGATAGAACAAACTTTCCCGTACTTGCTTATTTCCCCCGGTTTTTTTCCTGCTAGCCCTTTGAAGGGGGAGAAATGCTAGGACAGACACACTGTAAATCCTAGTGAACTCTTCTTGTGCTCTTGCAGTTGCTTCTGGTGTGTTGCCAGGTAATGCCTGCTTTTGGAAAACATGAAATTGGAAAATCTCAAGGTAATACAATTGGCACCAAATGCCAAGTCTTATGCTTTTGCTACACTTGTACAAAATTATTAGATGCATGCCCTGCTGGTTTTGAGACCTAAAGGAATCGATTCAAAAACTATAACTATATCCTGAAAATTCAGGCGTAATCAGTGTAGAAATAAAAATTTGGAAATATAAAAGAAAGAATGCAGAATGTGTAAGTTCCTGCATTTGGGATTTGGCTATGAATAGTGACACAATCACTAAAGAGTTGGGACTATGCTGGATATAATCAAGAAAAAATGCATAGAACAGAATTCTCGTTTTTATCCCTTCATATATCTTAAATGAAAATTGTATTCTGTTTGCCTCCAAAGTTGAGGAATTGTTCTGTTGCTTTCGTGACCAGCTATTTGAGGAGGAAAATGCATGTGGTGCTGATGTATATTTTTAAACTGGTTGTAAGCTTATCCTTGGAACAGTAGCTATTAAACATCTTCTGAAAACTGCGTTGTACTGATGAGGAAAAAGGCTTCTGTAGCATGGGGGGAATTTTGCTTTCTTTTTGCCAACAAAAAGCCAAACCGGCCACAAGAATGTTCTTGTAACCCCCTTGTAATTCAAAACATATTACTTCCATTTCAAAAGCTTGAGCAAATTAGACAGGGAGACTCTCTAAAATCAGCTCACTGGTTAAACAAACAATTTGTGGATGGCGTGCTAAAAAAAGAAGCAAGAACATGAAAACAGCTCACTTTGCAAGGGCGAATTGAACACATGCGTTCCCAAGTGTCCTGGGCTTACTTTAGTTTGAGCTGCCTGTAACAACGCTTTGGGTGAAATTTAAACAAAAGAGGTTGACTTGGAGATATGAGTGCTAAGTGACATTCTTCTGAAAAAAATCAGAGACTGTTCCCTCTTAGCCTGAGATGGCATTAACTCAGAAGCAAACAGCTGCTTACCAACAAGTGAGAATTACCTGCAGGCAACCAAACTGGATGTGTAATATCTACTTTGAAGATGTTGTGTGCACTCACTCTAGTAGGAATGCCAGCCGCCAGGTGGGGCCTGGGGATCCCCTGGAATTCCAGCTCATCTCCAGACCACAGGGATCAGTTCCCCAGGAGAAAATGGCTGCTTTGGAGGGTGGACTCTGTGGCTTTGTACCCCATTGAGTTCCCTGCCCTCCCCAGGTTTCACCCCCAAATCTCCAGGAGTTTCCCAACCTGGCTGTGGCTACTCCACCTTTCCCTGTCCCCTGCTGGTGCCTGGGGGGAGCTGGCAGCCCTATGTGACCCCAATGTGTATGTGTTTGGAGGCACGTTGGTAAAAAAAATTGTGCTGTTGATGAGGATTTTTGCAAGCTAGCATGGTGTTATGGTCAGAGTGCTGGACTAGGATTTGGGAGACCTGGGTTCAAATGCCCCCTCTGCAGTGGAAGCTCACTGAGTGACCTTGAGCTAGTTGCATCCTCGCCACCTCACCTGTGGGATGTCCCGAGGATCAAATGGAGGAGGATGTGAGCTGCTTCGGGTCCCCTTTGGGGAGAGTGGCAGGTACAAACGGAGTACATAAGTGAATCAGCCATTGGTTTGCTGGGCTGACTTAACAAGAAAGGGATTGTTTAGATATGCCTAAGCTATCGTGGGGCTGTTTTTGCTACAGAGTGAAGAGACATACATGTAGCTTCGTCTGGCTATTTAAGATGGGGCAAAAACACCCAATCTGAATTTCTCTGAAGTTAACTGTTCACTGGCAAGTAGGCTGGCCAACCTCCAGGTGGGGTCTGGAGATCTCCTGGAATGACAGCTGACCTCCAGACTACAAAGATCAGTTCCCTGGAGGAGGTGGATGCCTTGGAGGGCGGACTCTGTGGGGTTAAGCCCCAATGATGTACCTCCCTGCCCCAAACTGTGCCCTCACCAGACTCCACCCCCCAAATCTCCAGGAATTTCTCTTGCCAGAGTTGGCAACCCCACTGGCAAGTACTTAGAAGCATTGACTTAGTTTGGATTTAGGCAGTACTACAGAGGAGTGTCTTCAGATAACCAACCCAATACCAGATGCTGGAGTGTTTGAAGGAAGTCATCGTGGCCACATGCCGTGCTCCCTCTAAGCTGTGGAGTTTTGTTAGCAAAAAAATTTACTTTGTGAGCTACTGACGTTAAAGTTGGGAGGGAGCGATTTAGCTATTGCATAAATTAGTTTGTTCTGGAGCCCTCCTTCCTGAGACAAGACAAAAATAGGTGAGCTGGAGGCTAGAAAACTGTGAACTGGCTCACACTAACTCAGCTTAGAGGGAGCACTGGTCATATGCTGTAGCAGAAGTTGGCATTCTTCTGTGCCACCTAGGCTTGCCATTCCCCAGGTTCAGGCAGGGGGTCCCCCACTTTTGCAGGCCTCTGCCCACCACTGGCCAGCAGGAAGAAATCCCCCACCTCCCAATAGTGTCATCCTACGTGACGTGCTGATGTCACCTGGAAGTGCAGTCAGCACATAGAATCATAGAAAGTTAGAGTTGGAAGGGACCTTGCAGGCCATCTAGTCCAACCCCCTGCACTCTGCAGGAACACAGCCGAAACCCCTACATACCTACAACATACCCAAAAGATGGTTGTCCAGTCTCCTCTTGAAAACGTCCAGTGAAGGAGCATCCGCCACCTCCCGAGGCAGTCTGTTCCACTGCTCAACCACTCTGACAGTCAGGAAGTTTCTCCTGATATTAAGCCGGTAACGACTCCCTTGTAATTTCCACCCATTAGATCTAGTCTTGCAATCCGGAGCAAGAGAGAATAGATCCACTCCATCTTCTACATGACAGCCCTTCAGATACTTGAAGACTGCAATCATGTCCCCTTCTAAACCTTCTCTTTCCCAGGCTAAACATATCCAACTCCCTCAGCCTTTCCTCATAAGACTTGGACTCCAACCCTCTCACCATCCTGGTTGTCCTCCTCTGGACCCGCTCGAGTTTGTCAACATCCTTCCGAAAATGTGGTGCCCAAGACTGGACACAGTACTCCAGGTGGGGCCTGACCATAGCAGAATAGAGTGGAACTACCACCTCCCGTGATCTGGACACAATGCTTCTGCTAATGCATCCTAAGATTGCATTAGCTTTCTTCACAGCCGCATCACACTGCAGGCTCATGTTTAGCTTGTGATCAACCATAACACCGAGATCCCTTTCACATGTGCTGCTGTCAAGCCAAGTCCCTCCCATCTATATCTGTGGTGACATCATGTGTGTTTGTGTGTGGTGCTCTGCTTTTTTGGACAAAACTCTATGGTCTGAGGTCGCTTTTACCATAGAGTTTTGCCCCAAAAGCAGAGCGTCGCCTCCCGATGCGCTGATGTCACTTCCGGGTGATATCAGTGCATCATGTGACACCCTGCCCACTCCCAGAATGCCCCCCAAAGCCCCTCACTGGCGCGACAGAGCAACCTGGCAACCCTAGGGCCACCCCCAGTATTTACTGCCCAAATACAAGGTTGGAGAAATGGCAAAAGTTAAGCATCCGACATGCCTGCAACTGTTCTTAGTATCCGAAGCCTGCAGTGTGTCCTCCCAACCCCGTGTTGGAAAGACAGCATTCTCTTCTAACTGTCTTGGAATAGCAGGAACTAGAGTTATGGCCTTGTTGTCAAGGCCAGGGACAAAGAGGTGGAGTGAGGAAGGAGTCAGAAGCGATATCCATCCATGGCGGAATCTTCTTTGCTTTCCTCCTTCGCCTCTCTCTGTGTGCACAGAGAGGCAGAAGAAGACGTGGCAGTCTTGCCGCCTGTGCACATACAGACTAGCAGTGTGTCCTTGCAAAGGACAACAAAGATGGTGGCTCTGTAAGAATTTGAGACCCAGCAGATGTGGGGGTTCAACAATCCACCTTTGGGTTCAAGACTACCAAGCTGTTCCCTTTTGCCTGTAGCAAGACCTAAAATCATCTGAAAACTCTGCTTGGGCCACAAACACCCTGTTTTTTTCTGTGATATTCCCGTTCTGCTATGCTTGTTCACCGGGTGGGGTCACGTATTGCTCCTTTTTTATGGCCTATGTGGTAACTAGGTCCTATAAAGTTAAGTTGCATTTGAGAAAGTTGTCATAAAGTAATAAACTCTTTGAATTATGGCTCTCTTTTATGCTTTGCTTTCATAGGCAAGGTGTTTCAGAAGTATTGGTGCCTCGTTTTGTTTGATATCAGAGGTTACTTTGCAGTACTGGTAACTCAAGGCTCGATTGGTCAGTTCTAGAGATGTATAATTTCTAGTCATTTTGAAGCTGCAAGGGGGGGGGTGACCCCCAGTTTTTGGGAAGAACCAGAAGTTTAGTGAGGAAATTGACATATATGCAATACTTGTTTTCCTATGAAACTTGAACTTATATTTACTGATTTAACAGCATTCATGATTTAGTGAAGCATATGAAATTGTACTGTTTGGCATATTTGATTTTGTGGAATTTTGTGAAAAATTGCAAGTATAGAAAAAGAGTTGCAAACTGTGGCACCCTATACTAATAACAGGACACGTATCTTTAATTTTTGTCACCTGACAGGATGATAAAAAATTAATGGTAGAAAACTAATTCTGTAGTCAATTTTAAAAGTGTATTTGGGCAATCAGATAGTCATGGTAGGTAGGACTTCCAGCATGTCTGGATATTAAGCTAAACTTTGTAATACTGAAAACACCAAACTCTCTATTTTGTTCTCATTAAATACATAGCATATTAATTCTTGCCATATTACCAACAGTTAAAAAAATAAAAGTTGAAGGTAGAAAACAAATTCCATAGTAAGCAAAAGAAAGTATTATTTGGATTATTTCACAGAGCCACATTAGACAGGACTTCCATGATGTATAGATATGAAGGTAAACTTCATAGGATTGAAAATTAGTGGACTCTTATAAGCACATTACAGCGTATTGATCCAAAAATTATTTACATTTAAACAAATTTTTTTGAAAATGTTGAATATGTCCTGAGTATAAGAGAATTTGTTTTTCAGTTCTCCTCCAAATTTGTCAGTTTTTACATTGGAAAAATTGAGAAATTCTTCCAACTGCTTTGTACTGTACATGAAGAAGACTTTCACTCTTTCTAAAGGAGTAAATATTTTCTGGGAGGTTTCTTTCAGTGGGCAACACGAGCATGCTCATGTGCTGATCTGTCCCTGATCAAAACAACTTGGCCGCTTTTGCCTGTCTGTTTTCACTGTGGATGATATGTATGAGGAATAATGCAACTACGCCCAAGACATGTTTCTTCTATCAGTGCAAATGTTTTTTTACCAAAGTGTTTTGCAGATGGGCAGGGAGAACAACAGTTTCTGCAAAGCAGTGCCAGAAAGCACATGCTGCAGTCGATACGGATCGGGACAGTTTGGCGAGCATGGGCAGACGGCGAGTCATGCCGCCATAAGGTACACAGAACCTGAGCAGTAAGCCTTATCTCAAAATGTTAGTGCAGTTCCATAGGAATCTATTAAAATGCCAGTGAGGTTCCATAGGGATCTTATTAGGTAGATGTACACCGTTACTGCAACAAATGTTTCCTAGACCTCTTTGAACCCTGTAATTCCTAATGTATGACAGCCGAGGGAGGTGCATTCAGGATAGAATCAGCAGGGAGATAATTCTCCACTGTGTCCCTCCTAGGCTGCTTTCTGTCCTCTAAGTAGAGGTGCCAACTCCTGCTTGGGAAATAACAGGAGATGGGTTTGGGGAAGGGGAGGGACCTCTGTGGGGTAGAATGACATAATGTCCACCCTCCAAAGCAGCCATTTTCTCCAGTGGGAACTGACCTCTGTAGTCTGGAGATCAGTTGCAATTCTAGGAGGTCTCTAGGCCCCACCTGGAGGTTGGCAGCCTTAACTCCAAGTTGTCCAATAGAGGAAATGGGGGGCATGTGAAGAGGGTGCAGGACAAAACTGAGAAAAGCTAAGCACTTGCTTTTAAGTGATGTGTGTGTCAACTGCAGGTGCTTTCTGGCCCCACCTGAGAAATGCAAACCTGCCTCCCTGTGTTTTTGGAGAATGCACATTTCCTTGTGAGTAAACTGGAGAGCAGAATGAGTGAAGAACTAGTGATAGGGTTGGCTTAGCAGTCAGGGTTGCCAGCTGCCTGGAGAGAAAATCCACCCTGAGCCCACTTGAGAAAGGTATGCTATAAATAATGCAAATAAAACTGTCCTGTTCCTCTGGTAGAGGCTTAATTAGATGTTAGTTACATTCATTGCCATGGAAAGTCTCAGCTGGTCATTTCCACATGTTAAGCCTCTTTAGAAGGAACAGAGGACTTTTTTCTCCAGGTGCGTTGGCAACCCAGTAGTAACTGGAAATACGTTTTGCCTAGAAGGAAGACTAAGGCATAGTTGCATGAATTAGCTTCCTGGCTAATTACTTACGAATGTAAAACAGCAGACTTGTTTCCAGATTTCTGAATAACCGCCTGGCAGGTATTTTTTTGATGCTGTCTAATGTGAGCGTCATGTATTTTAATGCTGTTCCAGGATATGGTTTACTTTTTTGGCACCAGCTGATTTGCAAGTCAGACATTCCGATCAGTAGATCCAGGTGGTCAGCCGTGTTCGTCTGAAGCAATAGAACAGATTTAGAGTCCAGCAGTACCTTTAAGACCAACAAAGTTTCATTCAAGGTGTGAGCTTTCACGGGCGCGCACACTTTGTCAGACAATGAATTGACTGATGAAGTGTTCTTGCACCCAAAAGCTCACACCTTGAATAAAACTTTGTTGGTCTTAAAGGTGCCACTAGACTCTGAATTTATTCCAACCATTAGGAAGAGGCAGCCACAGTATAAAGGGCTCATGAGTTTCTGTAACGCTAACTCCCTGATTGTTCTCAAGGGGACCTTGTTCTAGAAGGGTGCTAATTCTGGTTGCTATGGAGAGTCTCTAGGTTTTGCTGTCCTTGAAAACTAGCAACAATTGGATTCACTTTTGTCTTTGGTATGAATGACGTTGAAACAGTTTCTGCTCAGCTTGGTTATTAATGTCTTTATCTCTGGTTGCTCATCTTGGTTCCTGCCCTAAAGCTCTTCTCACGCAGCCCATGAACATTTTCCAGGCTTGGTTTGCGTTTCATGTACAACAAAAATTTATATAATCTTAATTGAGGCTCAGGTATCAAGAGAAATTGGTGTCACAGAAAATTCTATTATTTAAGTATGCTGAGTTCCTCAGAACTAAGTATTAAACTTGGTGGCTGGATATATAAGGTTAGGGGACAGAATTTAATATTATGCCAGGAGTGTTGCTTTGTTCCTATATAATTTAATAGCACCTGTAGCACATCTGTTGTGGTAGGAGCTTGGAGAAAGTGGCCCAACAAGAGAAGAGCCCTGTTGGATCAGCTCATGGACCATATCAGGGCTCCTCAACATGGTGTGTGTGGGTGTTATGGTGCCAGCCAACGTTTCCTGGTGCCTGCCAACTGGGCCGGGCGCGGCTTTTCCCCAGAGGGGTTTCTGCTTGACCTTTGAGGATCTGATTGGCTATGTAGATCTTTTTTGAAGGAAAAAATCCCCAAACCTGATTTGGCAGCAGCTGCACAGCACAAAGATCTTCACTGTGTGACTGAAGGTAAGCTTTGCATATGCAAGGCAATATTTTTAAACAGTATGTCCCTTTTTAAAAGGCATCCTGTTCCAAAGAGCTTTGGCCTAAAATGCTGAATAGTTGCCATTAGAGTTACATATGACCTCAGTCCCTAACATTGTGGGGCTGGCTCCGGTCCTGTGGCAGAACTCCGAAGGTGCCCACAGGCTCAGAAAGGTTGGGGACTCCCCAGTCTGTCTAGTCCAGAATCCCGTTTGTAGCAGTGGTTAGCTGGATGCCTCTGGCAGGTGCATGGACTGGAGTGGGGCTCCCCCCCCCCAATTTGGGTTTTCCAGTGAGATTGCCATGTCCCCGGTGGCCTTTGGCAGGGAATGGGGGGGTAGGGTTGCCTGCTCCAAGTTGTGAAACTCCTGGAGATTTGGGGGTGGAGCCTGGGGAGGACAGGGACGTCAGTGGGGTGCAATACCATAGAGCCTACCCTCCAGTTTGTTGTAGTGGTTAAGAGTGTTGAGACAGTGTGCGACCGCAATAAGAAAGGCCAGCGCTATGCTGGGGATTATTAGGAAGGGAATTGAAAACAAATCAGCTAGTGTCATAATGCCCCTGTATAAATCGATGGTGCAACCTCATTTGGAGTACTGTGTTCAGTTCTGGTCACCACACCTCAAAAAGGATATTATAGCATTGGAAAAAGTGCAGAGAAGGGCAACCAGAATGATAAAAGGGTTGGAACACTTTCCCTATGAAGAAAGGTTAAAACGTTTGGGGCTCTTTAGCTTGGGGAAACTATGACTGAGGGGTGACATGATCAAGGTTTACAAGATTATGCATGGGAAAGAGCAGGTAGAGAAACTAATACTTTTTTCCCTTTCTCACGTGGGCACTCCACGAAATTGCTGAGCAGTTGGGTTAGAACAGATAAAAGGAAGTACTTCTTCACCCAAAGAGTGATAAGCACATGGAATTCACTGCCACAGGAGGTGGCAGTGGCTACAAGTATGGACAGTTTCAAGAGGGAATTGGATAAACATCTGGAGCAGAGGTCCATCAGTGGCTATTAGCCACAAGGAATAGATAGGAACTCTCAGTCTGGGGCAAGTGATGCTCTGTATTCTTGGTGCTTGAGGGGGTCAACAGTGGGAGGGCTTCTAGTGTCCTGGCCCCACTGCTGGACCTCCTGATGGCACTTGGTATTTTTGGCCACTGTGTGACAGAGTGTTGGACTAGATGGACCATTGGCCTGATCCAATATTGGCTTCTCTTATGTTCTTAATCTGGGAGAACCAGGCTTGATTCCCCACTTCTCCACATGCAGCTGCTCGTGTGACCTTTGGTCAGTCACAAGTTCTTGCAGCTGTTCTCTCAAGGGCAGTTCTCAGGAGAACTCTCTCAGCCCCACCTACCTCATAGGGTGTCTGTTGTGGGGAGGGGAAGGCAAAGAAGGTGGTAAGCCGCTCTGAGACTCCTTTGGGTAGTGAAGGGTGGGGTATAAATCCAATCTCCTCCTCCTCCTCTTCTTCTCTAAAGCAGCCATGTTCTCCAGGGGAACTGATCTCTGTAGTCTGGAGATGAGCTGTAATTCTGAGAGATCCACACGTCCCACCTGGAGGCTGGCATCCCTCTTTTACAATCTGTATTTTTTCTCATTAAACGGTGCTTAGGTTAGGTTACTGATTCCCCTGTTCTAGATAAGGCCCCGAAGCTGAGAAAGGAATCCCCCACAGTTGAATGGAGAAGAGCAGTCAATTCAGTACTTTGCACAAGTCTTAATAATATCATGGAGAGATACCAGGTGGCTGGATCGGCGCTACGACTATGCTTACATTTGTTTATTAATTAAAACATTTATGTCCCACCTTCCCTTGTGATGAGAGCCAGTTTGGTGTAGTGGTTAAGAGTGCAGATTCTGATCTGGGAGAACTGGGTTTGATTCCCCACTCCTCCACGTGCAGCTGCTGTTGTGACCTTGGGTCAGTCACAAGTTCTCTCAGAGCTGTTCTCTCAAGGGCAGTCCTCGAAAGAGCTCTCTCAGCCCCACCTACCTCACAGGGTGTCTGTTGTGGGGAGGGGAGGGAGATTGTAAGCAGCTCTGAGACTCCGAGTGAAAGGCGGGGTATAAATCCAATCTCTCCTCCTCCTCCTCCCCCCAATAATAGTTAAAACATTTTCAGTTTAAAAGTAAAAAAATAAACCCCAAATATCTCCCCTTGCTCCTTTAAAGATGTCTGCCAATTCAGACTCCCTTAAACGGCCTGACAAACAGGCAGGCCTTTCAGCGCCTCCTTTCAGGGAGCCCCTTCCAGAGAGCTGGAGCCTCAAATGGAAAAGGCCGGCGCCCAGGTCAATGCCAGGCAGGCCACCTGAAGTGGTCAGATAGCCAGCAGACGGATGCCTGATGACCACAGCTGGTACCCAGGGATATATCGAAGGAGACAGTGCTTCAGATATGTGGGTCTGTCACAGTGGACACACATACATCTCTGTTCACTTTACTAATGAAACCTGGGACCAGTACCTGTATAAATGTGGGGATTAAACCATATGTACTTTGATTGTAACATGAAAATTGTTCATATGTAAAGAAAAATAAGGTGTACACAGTACATCGTTTCTGCATGCATTCACTGTGTCTTGTGAACCGGGCTTCTGTTACTGTTCCAAGACTTTGCTCCATTCCATGTTCTGTTCCCCCTGTCTTCTGGTTCGGCTTGGTGAAATTGTAAATTTAGTTTCAGAACTGCTTTGTGCATAAATTGGTTCCTTTTTTTAACGTACAGATTACCAGTGTACACAGGTTCAATTGTTGTGCACAAAGGAATCTTGATGTGATCATGCAATCATATCTGGATTACTTTTGCTCTGGGGTATGCTCATATTTTCTTTAAAAAAAAGATATGTGGGTCTCATGGTGTGAAGGGCCACTCATCAGTTCATTGAGCTGGTGAGCTTAATAATGGCTTTATCTTGAAAGCTTTATCCTCTTTGTGTTGAACTGGCATTTAAAGAGAGGGAAAATGCTACCCAGAGGAGGTAGGAGCTTTCTTAATAACAGGGCCTGTTTATGAATCAGAAGTAATGCTCCTGATCCCTGTTACCTTATTAACTAATTCCCACCCTTAGAAGGTATTTGCTTGTAATACAGTCACTGCTTCTTTTATGAGTGGGCTTGTAGATCAGTTATTGCATCACAGTAGTGCATAATATGGACCAGCCAGTTTCACTAGTCACTTTGAACAGATATGGCTGCAGAGAGCAGCAACTAACCTCTGGAAAACCACACACCCTTTAAACAGCAATAAAGTCTTGTTTGCGGTGCCCAGGTAGGCCTCAGTAGAAGCCTTTACTACTGCCAGCCTCCAGGTAGGGCCTGGGGATCCCCCAGAATCACAGCTCCTTCTAGACTCCAGAGATAATTTCCCCTGGAGAAAATGGATGGTTTGGGGAGTAGTCTCTATGGCACTGTACCCCACTGAGGTCCCTGTCCTCCCTTGGCTCCGCCCCCAAATCCCCAGGGGTTTCCCAACCTAGAACTGGCAACCTGTCCCCCTAGAGGGTGATAGTGCGAAGAGCATACATTGTTATTACAAGGGGATAACCTCAAATGTTTCAGTGTGTTGTGCTTTTAATTCCAATTAAACACTAGCCAGAAAACTTTGACTTCTTGCCACTTACCACTTTACATGGATCTGGTTCACCAGGAGAGACACAAGTGTCTGCTGTGGGAGGGGAAATTCCCTTCATCGCTCTGACAGGCGGAGTCCATTATGGAAGGAGGCTTTCTAAGGTGTAGTGGTTAAGTGCGTGGACTCTAATTTGGGAAGGGAAGGTGTTATGTATTGGTATACATAATGACTGAACTTGAAATCTACCTTCTATTTAAGTCTGGTACCATAATTCATGCAAGCTGATTGGATACTCTGTGCAGCAGTCCAAACAGGGTACAAGAAAGGCTCTAGAGGGAGATGACTTGATTGGTTATGTTCATATTTTGATTGGTTCTTATCTCAGCTAAGGGCGTGGTCGTCCAAGCCCGGATAGTTTAAAAGAGAGCCTGTTGCTCTCCTGTTTTGTGTTCATTCCTGTCCTTCCCTATTATATAAAAGAGTAGTGGTCCAGAGTTTTGGCCAAATATGGTGATGCCCAAATATGGTGAAAATGCGCGGCAAAATCAGTTGGCCGAGGGACCTGCCAGTCACCGAGGGGTCCCTCGCCACTGGCTGACTTGCCTTGCTGCTTGAGTGAAGGCCTGTCCACACAGCCAGCAGATGGCCTCACACCCGCAGACTGTGGCCAGCTGCCGGATGGCATAGCGCACTTACATCCTTCAAAGCCCCGGGGACTTTGGTGGAAGTGGACGGGTGGCACTCTACTTAGGACATCAGGGCAAGATCCCTGAAGGTCAGGAAATGAGAAGGGAGAGAATTGGGGGTGAAGAGGCCCGGTGTTCGTGTGGGCAGGGGTGGGCAGCGGACTTCTTGCCCTGCAGCCGAGGAAAACACTGTTTCTTGCCCGCCATACTTGAGCGGCTGCCCAGGAACCAGCAGCCGTGGCCCCGAGCACAGTCCCACTTGCAGTTGGTGTGGTGCACTCTCTCCCACAGCAACGCCCACCCCCCGGTGGGAGATGCCCAGAGGCCGTTTGGCCGACCCTGCCTCCACACCCTCCGGCCCAGTCTGCTAAGGATGTGCAGGCAGGTCCGCACCCTTGCTGCTGACAACGGGCTGCGGCGGGGTCCTTCTGCAAAGATTTTTTGGGGGGATATCTCTTGCCAACTGGCTGCTGTGACTGAGGTGGCTCCCCTGAGCCGGGCCCTGCACTCTACCTCACCCTGTACTTCCCGCCGTTCACCTGCTGCGCCTCGCTTACAACTGAGCCAGGTGACACGGCGCCTGAATTGCGCCACGGAGAGGCGCTTCCGCCTTGCACGGGCCAACGGCCCCAAAACGCCTCCCTCATTCACCTCTCCACCACTGCAGACCCGCAGCCATGAGGAGGAGGCGCCGCCACCTGCATCGCCCTGCGACCGTGGTAAGCGGCAGGGGCCCGGAGCCCTCCGTCAGGCTCCGTCTAGAGCCCGTTGCATCTATGCACGCAATGGCCCTGGTCGCTAGTCTTGTTAATAAAGCTGAATCACTCGTTATGAGCTGCTGCCCTAAGTCGCATATTTAACAGAAGGGAAAAGAGTTTGTAAGCCGCTCTGAGACTCCTTTGGGTAGTGAAGGCTGGGGTATAAATCTAATCTCTTCTTCTAAGGCACCTGTCACCATTCCCAGTGGGGGGTGTATTTGTAGTTCCCTTGCTGATTGCTCGCATTACAAACCCCAGGTCAGTGCTGTAGAAAGCAATAATATCAAAGGCTGAATTCACCAAAGGAAGTTCTCTAAAGAGTTGTCACAATGTCCAAGTGCATAAGTGCTTGCCGCTGGATAAATGTTAGTAGCTTTTTCCTGTCCTGCCATTTATGTGTGCCATTGGTAAAGTATGATTTTCCTTTCTCACAGGGTGGTCTGTGCAGCCACAAAATGGCTGCATTTCGGACCAAAACTCTGTTTAACAAAATGCTGCCTTTTAAAATGGACATTTTTTAAAGTATTTTTTTTGCACATGTGCAGCTTATATAGTCACATAGTAAGAAGATCCTTGTGCTGTGGTGGCCGCTGCTGCCAAAGCAATGTTTTTAAAGATCTGCACGGCCAATCAAAGGCCTAACTGAAGCCTTGCTGGTCCAAAGCTCCGTCTGGCCCTGCCCACTTGTCAGGAACCAGGAAAAGTATCAGCGGGACCCTGGCTATACACATTTTAAATTGGTCACAGTGATGGCTTTCAGAAACACACTGATATCCCTCCTGAAGTTATAACTGAAGATTGGCTCTGTGTTATTTTTCTTAAATTTAGCTACAACAACAAAAAGGAAAAAAAAATCCCTTTCCTGATTTGGTATCACAAAAAAAGTGGTTGGCTGGAAAGCCTGCAGTTATTTTTGCTGCTTGCTGTCGGCCGCTGGTTTCCTCCAGAGAACTACAAAGACAACTTGTTCTTTTCAAGTCCTTTATTATGATTATGAATTTCCAGTGCCAAGTGTGAAGGAGGAAATACCTAGGAACCCACTGGCAGTTCTGAAAATGTGCTGTCTGGGAAAGTAGGATATCCAACAAATATTTCTTGCCCTTTCAGGCTTTGTTCCGTGAGATGACCTTGATTGGACAGTTTTAGTTACATATACTGCAGAAAGGCCTTTTCCTCTTTCAGTGGCAGGCTCTGTATCTTCCATGTTAAGCTCTTTTCTGATATTGCAGTTCTCTCCTTTTTATTTAGGGGGGAAATGCTGCATTCCGTTGTCTGGTGCAAATGCTTTAATTTGCCACGGATGCCTCTGGGATCACTGGCAAATGAAATTTTAAAAACTGCAGGTTTTTAGGAATCCAGACTGTGGACTTCAAACTGGAAGAACAATTTGGCACGCATGAGCTATTCACATAACCACATTGGCACACATCTCCTGTTGTAGAAGTTGGTTGTGTGTTGTTGTATTCTCTCTTGCAGTTATACATATTTGATGAAAGCTACCTCTTTGCTGAACTTTCTCGCCTTGGTAGTATGGTGACTGGAAGGGGATATAGTTGAGCGGTGAGGTCTGAACACATTTAGAGCCCAGTGGCACCTTTAAGACCAACAAAGGTTGATGCAAGGTATGAGCTTTCGTGTGCAAGGCACATTGTTTCAAATACATTGGAATGGTAGGTAAGGTTCAAACTTATAGACAGGGACTTAACAGCAAGTTAACATGTAACATGATGATGTTTAAGCTATGCAAAGTCAGAACAAAATAACAAGCTAAGGTTATAAGTTCTTAAAGGTGCCACTGGATTCTAACTTTGTTCTGCTGCTTCAGACCAACATGGCTGACCGCCTAAGTCTATTTTCATGTGAGGTCTGAAGTAAGGGACGGATTATGTACGGTGAGGCTACAGTTTTCAGAACAGCACCCATCTTGGATCAAAAAGAAGGCATCCTGTGTTCCTTGAAAGGCTGCAGTGACAGCTTTTGCAGACACCAATGACCATAGGACGGAGCCTCCTACAGAAAACCCCCTTTCTGAGCTAAACAGTTGGAATGCACCTGCCAAAGGTAGTTGGCTGAACAGGCGTGGGGGGGGGGGTGTGGATTCCAGCCACAGAGGGGGATGACACGCCAGTTCTAGAAATGTCTGGGTTTGGAGCTACTCAAGTCTTTGGAATGTTTATGAATAAGTCTGTGAATGGATGGGATTCAAAGGCAGAAAGGAGGACCTTTTAAGGCTTTTATAAGTCAATCGAACTCTGTAGACAGAAGTACAGTGTGGATTTTCACACTTCTATTGTCTGTGTAATGAGCTAAATGCCTTCCTTTACTTATTACGCTCCATACACTCCTGACTTTAATTAGTGTAGTATCTGCTTTTGCCATTGTGGCTGGTGAGGCTGGCAGGGAAAGCAAATTATTTTGGACTTATAAATTTATCCATTCAAAATTTACAGCTCTGTCTGTAACTTAGGGCTCCCCCCTCTGGGTTGGGATTTTGGGGGTAGAGGCTGGGGAGGGCAGGGAGTCCCCTCTCCAAAGCATCCATTTCCTCCCAGGGAGCTGATCTTGGCCATCTGGAGATCAACTGTAGTGGCGGGAGACCTCCAGTTGCCACCTTAAGGTCGGCATCCCTTCTGGTTTCATTCGCACGCTGTTGCCCCTCCAGTTAGCTGTGATGAGGAAGAGAGCAGGCACTGCTGGCTTGTTTCAGAACGGGCCGTCCTGGCTGCATTGGTTTCAGGGGCGGTGCTTCCTGGGACATTCATCCCAAGGCGGGAGACTCCTCTTATTCTTCCCTGGTTGGCGATTAAATGCCCCCATGAGGTGAAGGAGGGGTCCAACCACAGGAGATCAGACATTGAAAATAACTTCCCTCATGGTTGAGTCATTTGCCGAATAAGGGAGTTCATTTTTAAGAATAGCAGGAGCAGTAGAACGGACAGGCCTTTCTCACTATGTAGCAAGAGAAACTGGCAAGCGGTACCTGGGCGTTTCTTTCCTGCTGCCACCATAATGGAGGCTGCTGGTCTAGTATCTTGCAATGTGCATTAATATGTGTGAGTCCAGAGCCACCTTTATGACCAACAAAGTTTAATCCTGGGTATAAGCTTTCGTGTGTCTCTGAAGAAGTGGGCATGCCCATGAAAGCTTAGACCCAGGATAAAACTTTGTTGATCTTAAAGGTGCCCCTCCGGACTCAAACTTTCTTCTGTTACTTCAGACCAACTCAGCTACCCACCTGAAACTAATATGTGTGTATGTGTGACACATAGTGTGTCCTTGGGAACAGCTGGAGCCATGTCCAAGGCAATCCTTGCCCTCCATCAAACAGACTGAGCTTCTGGGGATGCCAGCCTCCAGGTGGGACCTGGAGCCCCCCCCCCCGAATTACGACTCATCTCCAGACTACAGAGAAATGGATGCTTTGGAGGGTGGACTCTGAGGCATTGCACCCCACTGAGGTCCCTGTCGTCCCCAGGCTATACCTCCAGATCTCCAGAAATTTCTCAGCCTGGAGCTGGCAACCCTTCCACTCCCCCACTGGTGGCCAGGGAGGAACTGTCTATCTTACGAGGAGGAGGAGGAGGAGGAACTTCACTACCCAAAGGAATCTCAGAGCGGCTTACAAACTCCTTTCCCTTCCCCTCCCCACAACAGACACCCTGTGAGGTAGAAGAAGAAGAGATTGGGCTTATACCCGGCCCTTCACTGCCCAAAGGCGTCTCAGAGCAGCTTACAAACTCCTTTCCCTTCCCCTCCCACAACAGGCACTCTGTGAGGTAGGTGGGGCTGAGAGAGCTCTGAGAGAAACTGCTCTTTTTCAAGAACAGCTGTGCCAGAACTATGGCTTGCCCAAGGTTATCCAGCAGGTGCAAGTGGAATCAAGCGTGGTTCTCCCAGATTAGAGTCCACACACTTAACCACTACACCAAACTGGCTCAAATAGAGATGTGAAGGCCTGGAATAAAACCAGAAAAAATGGAAGGGGAAGTCTTTTCCCCAGAGGACTTAAAAGTATTCCAGTGGAAAGATTTAAAAACTTTGGGGAGTAAGGGGGAAAAAAACCTCTAGGAACTGTTTTCTTTGAATGAGAGAAACCAGTTTAGTGTCATGGTTAGGAGCACGGACTCTGATCTTGGAGAACCGGGTTTGATTCCCCACTCCTCTACAAGTAGCTGCTGGTGTGACCCTGGGTCAATTACAAGTTCTCTCAGAGCTATTCTATCCAGGGCAGTCCTTGAGAGAGCTCTCTGAGCCCCACCTACCTCACAGGGTGTCTGTTGTGGGGAAGGGAAGGGAAAGGAGATTGTAAGCTGCTCTGGGACTCCTTCGGGTAGTGAAGGGTGGGGTATAAATCCAGTCTCCTCCTCCTTCTAAAGCATTGCATTCATTCCAAATGTACAACATGAAAAAAACCGAGGATTTTCTCATTTTTTTCCCAGTGGGGAAAATAGGGGAATTTTGGGGAGCACTGAAATAAAACCTCTCATACTGGGAACATATCCAATGTTTTCAAGATTTGTTTTTTGTTTCAATGTAAATAATTTGGGCAACAGTTAATAGGCTACAATGTGCTGAATAAAATTACATTATTAAAGAGTAGGGTGACAACTCTGGTTCCAGAAATACTTGGGAGATTTGAGGGGTGGAGCCAGGTGGGGGGGGGGCTGGGGGGAGGGACCTTGGCAGGGCGTAAGGCCAGGCAGCCCACCTTCCCAAGCAGCCATTTTCTCCAGGAGAAGTGAAATAAATGTTTTAAATAGTAAGTAATAAATTGATAATTTCTGTAGTTGGGAGATCAGTTGTAATTCTGGGGGATCCCCAGCCCCCACCTAAAGGCCAGCAACCCAATCGAAGAGTCCCTGATGTTCCGTGTTACGAAAGTTTACCTTAATACCAGGCATGCTGGAAGTCCTGCCTATTGGACTCTGAGGGAGGAATTCTCCAAATCATACGTTCTTTTGTTTGCTGCAGAATTTTTCTACTTTCTACTTTTATTTTTTCCTGCTTCTCAGATGGCAGAAATTAAAGTTACTTCTGCTGTAGTAGCGTAGAGTGCAGCGGTCTGCAACTCTTTCTCAAGTATTTGGATATACTTGCAGTTTTTTTCTCATAGATGTTTATATTGTTAGATGCCATGAATATGCCAAACAGTACAATTTTATACTCTAAGCTATAAATGACGTGTGTTGTTCAATCAGTAAAAAGTTTAGGAAAGTATGGAATTGCATACATTTCGGTGTCCCCACCCCAGTTTTTGTGTCCCTGCCCCCAAATATGGTTTTTTAATGGCTTCAAAATTCCCAGAAAGTTTACGTCTTGAGGTGCACCAGGTTCTAGCTAGAAGCATCCTTCACCCATGCCTGTGCAGCTGAGAATGAGCTGCCTTTCTTTTCTGTCTGTTCTCTGTAATGTAAATTCTTTTCTCCATAATTTTTTTTCTCAGTTCAGTCACTGGGAGGAATTGCTTCAGGAAGATGTCACCTGTTTTCCCCCTTCTTATGCTACATCTAAAAGGCATGTATTATGGCCAGTATAGCTAATTACCTGCTGACAAGAAGCTATGACTTGTCAGGACTTGCCTTTGAGACTTTCCTGCGACAGTCGCATCTGTTTTCTTTGGAAGGGAGTGCTCCATTTTCTTTTCTGTTTGCCACAAGGCTTATTTTTAAAAAACTTAGATTTATTTCTTTAGATATTTACGCACTGCTTGGGAGTTCAAAGCACTTTACTGTTAGGCAGGGCTATTTTGGGGCAGGAAGGCACAGGAGCAGAGTTGAGGCTGGCTTCAGAGTTGGCCACGCCCACTACAGCCAAAACCTCTGCGTGCATGGTTACAGAGGGAAGGCCTGGAGAGCAACCCCCCCCCGGTGACTCTGAGGCGGGCAGGCGGGCCGGGGGGGGGCTGGAAGGATCGGGGAGGCATTTAAATGCCCTCGACAGGCCAGTTAGACTTCCTTCCCTTCAAGGGGGGGCTTGCCCGGGTTCCCCGCAACCACGGGGCACCTGGGCAAGTCGAGGGAAGGTATGGTGGTGTGGCCTAATATGCTAATGAGCTGCATTGTCAGGGGTGTGGCTTAATAGGCTAATGAGTTTCTGTTGTTGGGTGTGGCCTATTATGCTAATGAGTTCCTGCTGGGCTTTTCCTACAAAAAAAAGCCCTGCTGTTAGGGTTGTCAGCAATACTCCCTCTAAGCTGTGGAATCCTGTGAGCAAAAATTCCACTTTGTGAGCTACAGGCCTTAAATTAGTTAAATTAGTCAATTAGTTTGCTCCGGAGCCATCCTTTCTGAGCTAAGGCAGAAATGTGTGAGCCAGAGGCTAAAAAACTGTGAGCTAGCTCACACTAACTCAGCTTAGAAGGAACACTGGTTGTCAGCCTCCTTGTGGGGGCTAGAGATCTCTTGGGCACCTTTAAGACAGAGAAAGTTTAATTCTGGGTATAATCTTTCATGTGCATGCATAAGACGCTGAACTGCAGGCTGTGGAAGGTCAGTAGTTCAGCAGTTCAAGACCCGGGAGTGCTGCGTGATGGAGTGAGCTCCTGTCTCTGGTTCCAGCTCCTGCCAGCATAGCAGTTTGAAAGCAAGAAATTGCAAGTAGATAAATAGGTACCACTTCGGTGGGAAGGTAACAGCGTTCCGTGCGCCTTGGTGTTTAGTGTTCCGTGCGCTGGCCACATGGCCACAGAAACGTCTTCGGACAGCACTGGCTCTTCGGCTTTGAAATGGAGATGAGCACCACAACCCTAGAGTCGGATTCGACTGGCTTTCGAGCAAGGGAACCTTTACCGTTACCTATACTTCTTCAGAGATACATGAAAGCTTATACCCAGGATTAAACTTTCTCTGTCTTAAAGGTGCCACTGGACTCAGACTTTGTTCTAATCCTAATCATTGTTCTCCCTTCCTTTATTTTATGTTCACAATAATGATCCTGCGTAGGGAGGTTATGCTGAGAGTGTGTGGCTGGCCCAAGGTCACCCAGCAGGCTTTCATGGAGGGGCAGGGATTTCAACTGGGGCCTCCCAAATCCTCGTCTGCCACTCATGCCATGACTCCACTTATGAAGTGCTTGTGGAAGTTAGTCCAAATCAGGGGTAATTTCTTAGAAAAAGAGGTGCAGGAACTCATTTGCATAACTCATTTGCATGTGTCACACCACCTGACAAAGGGTAGGCATGTTTAAAATGAGTTAAGGCATATGCAAATGAGTTTAAATTCCCCCCCTCCCTGAGTCTCTCCACAGGGAGGCAGACATGCCTGGGTTCCCTGCCCAGTCTTCTCCAGGTGCTCTGTGGTTGTGGGGTACCTGGACAAAATTGGGCAGGAAACCCAGGGATTTAAATCCCCCCACCAGTCTCTTCGCCGGCGGCCAGGAAAGGTGGGGTGGCGGGGCTTGGGTTCCTTACTGCCGGAGTACTGCTCCGGGATGCTCTGGCAGGAACTACCCCTGGTCCAAATGCCTCCCATCATGTGCCAGATGTCCCTCTAGAGTGAAACAAAGCCTGAGTCCAGTGGCACCATTAAGACCAACAGTGTTTTATTCTGGATATAAGCTTTCGTATGTATCTGAAGAATATGGTTGCCACTTAAATGTTAACATTGAAGAGCTTTGGGGTAATTACTTATACTTTGGGTATTCCATATATGAAGTCCCATGCAGTCAGTTCTTATATGAAGAGTAGCTGTGTTGGTCTGAAGCAGCAGAACCAATTTTGAGACCAGTGGCACCTTAAAGACCAACCAAGTTTTATTCATGGTATAAACTTCCGTGTATAAGCATGCTTCCTCAGATACAGTGCACAGTAGAAGAAGAAGAGATTGGACTTATACCCCGCCCTTTACTTGGAGTCTCAGAGCAGCTTACAAACTCCTTTCCCTTCCCCTCCCCTCCCCACAACAGACATCCTGTGAAGTAGGTGGGGCTGAGAGAGCTCTTTCCAGAACGGTCCTCGAGAGAACAGCTGTGCCAGAACAGGCTTGCCCAAGGTCATCCAGCAGGTGCAAGTGGAGGAGTGGGGAATCAAACCTGGTTCTCCCAGATTAGAGTCCGCGCACTTAACCATTACACCAAACTGGCTCTCACGGGTATCTGAAGAAGTGTTCGTGCACACGAAAGCTTATACTGTGAATAAAACTTTGTTGGTTTTAAAGGTGCCTGACTGGACTCAGACTTTAATATATGAAGTACAGCTTGGGATAAAAGTCTGCAAAAGAATGGCAATATTTTCCAGGAAAACAGTGTGTAACAGGAAACATTTTGCAGCCGTGGCTGGATTACACATTGTTGTGCCTTGCCTGAAGGAGGTCAATGAGTTAATTTTGTATTTTGACTTATGTTTCAGCCATTAACTATAATTAGTGGCCTGTTTAAATGGGGGGTTTATAATGAGCTGTTTAGTTGCCCTGTATTTTTTTCTCCTCAAGCTAAGTGGGGCAGGTGGGAGGGACACATTGGGTCGAGAAGGAGGAGGAGAAGGTGATGGTGGTTGGATTTATACCCCGCCCTTCACTTGGAGTCTCAGAGCAGCTTACAGTCTCCTTATTTATTTATTTATTTATTTATTTATTTATTGCTTCAATTTATACCCTGCTGTCCCCGTGAGCAGGCTCAGGGCAGCTTACATTAGCTGGTACTTAGGTACCAATAAAATTCACATGGCACTTTCCCTTCCCCTCCCCACAACAGACACCCTTTGAGGTAGGTGGGGCTGAGAGAGATCTCTCAAGGACTGCTCTTGAGAGAACAGCTCTGAGAGAACTTGTAACTGACCCAAGGTCACACCAGCAGCTACAAGTGGAGGAGTGGGAAATCAAACCCGGTTCTCCCGGATTAGAGTCTGTGCACTTAACCACTACACCAAACTGGGGGGGATGGGGTTGCCAGATCTGGCTTGGGAAACTCCTGGAGATTTGGGGATGGAGCCTGGGGGAAGGGAGGGGCCTTAGCAGAGGTCCGGTGCCACAGAGTCCACCCTCCAGATCATCCATTTTCTCCAAGGGAGCTGATCTCTGTAGTCTGGAGATGTCATTCTGGGGGCTCCCTGAGGCCCACCTGGAGGCTGGCATCCCTAGTGTGCAGTTTGCGTTTCTCCACAAAGGCCAGCTGACTTTCTAGGAGTGAGATCTCTGTGTTCAAAAGCTGAAGCTCAGTAACAATGTTGTATTCAGATGTTTCCTGTGGTTACAAGAGCAGAAGAGAGTGAATTCAGCAGATGCAGATTACTTATAAAAGAGCAGTGAGTCATTGGATGACTTGATTGGGTTGGCAGATTGCAAGAGGCTTGGCATACCTATAGGAAATCATTGTGGGTTTGGTTTTTTTTGGTTAGGACATTTCTCTGCCTCTTTTCTTCCCCTCAATGTAGCTTACAGCGGGTCCCAAACCAATCTATCTAAACAATATAAGACGAAACAAACACATCCTGGGTGAGCCCTCATTAACTGGGCTAATTATTATCAGCCTCGAGCTGTAAGTCATGGGCTAAATGCCAGGGCTCATGCCCAAAGGCTTGTGCCTCTTGCCATGCCCAGGTGAAGTACCAGTTAGCAAGGGAAGTAATTGCATGGCACTCAGCTGCTGCCAGCAAGCTGGCAGGATCTTTCCAATCCCCCCCCGCCGGCTTGTTTTGCTGCCACTGTACTTTGACATTGGAAGGGTAGCGGTTGAGAGGGTGAGGCTTTATAGATTCAGATACTGTTCTTTCCTATGTCTGGGTGAAAGATTACCACTCAAAATACTGTGTTCTGTAGAAAATGCCAGGCGCGTTGATTCCATTTTGTGAGAATTCACTGCTAGTAAACAGTGAAAACTGTGAGCAACATTGCAGCTCCCCACTAAATACCTAGAAAAATCCACGATTTTGTGTTCTGTGACCCCAGGTGGTAACCATCAGGGGTGAGATATATTCATACAATTAGGACAAGGTTTACCCATCCCCATCTTGCAGGTGGGTGCCGTGGTGTTAAGAAATATATTCTCTTACTGTGAACATGAATGCTAACTAAAACACAGGCAAAATATGTGTCCCAGTTTTGAAAAATATTATTGTTAGAGGCAGTGTGGTGCTCTGGTTAAGAGGGCCAGACGAGTATCTGGGAGAACTTGGTCTGAACCCTCCCTTGTGCCACGGAAGCCAGCTGGGTGACCTTGGACCAGTCGGACTCTCTCAGCTGGACCGACCTCGTAGGGTAATTCGGAGAATAAAATGGAGGAGGGGAGAATGACGTCAGCTCCTTTGGATCCCCGTTGGGGGAAAAGGTGGGGTACAAATAAATAAACCGGGAACAAGATTTACCACTATTGTGTTGGCTTCTTCGGGCAGTTGGTTTGGATGATGGCTTGCTAAGCAGCCGTGGCTCCAGAAAGTGTTGGCAGAATATCTTGAAGTCGGAAGGGATAGCATCTCTCCCCCGCCCCCCCCCCCCGCCAAGGCCTTGATAAAAGTTCAGAGCGCCCAGATGATGGCCTCAGAAATGTAACTAACCAGGCACCTTGTGCAGCCATAATGACAGCATTACATTGGCATAGGTTCCGCTGCTCCATTCGAGGACAATAATGTCTTTTGTGTTATAAAGTTCTGATAGCAACTTCATACTGGAAGTTTAATACTTAATCTCCCAATACTGTATTTTGTCTCACCCCCCCCCCATTCTTCTCATGCTTTCAAAATCTCTGGAAACCTTCCACCTCTGGCATGGGGGTCATCCAGCAGGGCTTCTTATGCATTTCCCCTGTATTACTCTAAACACCTCGGGAGGCCAGCACCCAAATCCTAAATACTTCAGCTTCTCCTTGTTAGTTTCAGCAGATTCAGAATTCCAAGAAACCAGAGTTACATGTCCTTACTATTTTTTAAAATAAAACACTAAATACAGGAAAAATACTCTTTTTTTGCTGTTGGTATAGGTGCTTCAGAAGGAGCTGTGGTGGCTCAAGTGGTTAAGATGCTGAATTGCAGGCTGGAAGGCCAGTAGTTCAACAGTTCGGAGACCTGAGTGCCGCATGACGGAGCGAGCTCTTGTCTCTGGCCCCAGCTCCTGCCAACTTAGCTGTTTGGAAGCAAGAAATTGCAAGTAGATAAATAGGTACCACTTTGGTGGGAAGGTAACAACGTTCCGTGCACCTCGGTGTCTAGTCATGCCCGGGCACATGACCACAGAGATGTTTTCAGACAGTGCTGGCTCTTCGACTTGGAAATGGAGATGAGCACCGCAACCCTAGAGTCAGATTTGACTGGCTTTCAAATAAGGGAAACCTTTACCTTTATAGGTGCTTCAGGACCTTGAACCTGTTTCCCTTTCCATCTTGCAGCCCTGTACGGTGACAACGGAGGCCACCTGAATTGTGGAGGCAATGGTAGTGGTTTGTCCTTTATTTACTGGCAGAAGGCAGCGTTGCTGTGGGCCTTATCTGTTCCAGGAAGCCGATGTGGCCTCTGCCTCTCCTTTTCTCCCTCTCCTTAACATCTACAGATAAAACAGGCCATCCGAAGCTGGCTTGCCCTTTGCAGCCCTCAGACGTGGGGGAGGAATGGCTCACTTGTTCCCACTGACGCAAACAGAAATGAAAGCATCCGTCCACTCCTGCAGTTAGTGGCTTGGCATTTATTTGCTTCTGCCCGAGGGCTCTTGCCTTGTAAAATGCTCAGATTGCAGGCTGTCTCGATAATAGACATCCTTTCCCAGACCCTGCATTGTGGCATATAGTCGTTCCCTGCAAGAGCAACCTGGCAGCCTTCTCAGCTTCACTGTTAGCCACATCCATGTGACTAGAGAAGCTGAAGCTCTTCTGCAGTGTGGTTCTCTTAACAGGCTTCTTAATGTTGTTTCACCTTTTGGTAAAATCTGGGAGGAGAATTTACAGAAGTGCTAACAAAGTTCTGTTCTTCTGCAGAAAAACAGTTGGAGACTAGTGGCGCCTTTAAGACAGACAAAGTTTTATTCTGGGCATAAGCTTTCATGTGCATGAACGTGTGTGTGTGTGTGTGCATGAAAATTTTTACCCAGAATAAAACCTTGTTGGTCTTAAATGTGCCAGACGGGACTCTAGCTGTGTTCTGCTGCTTCATGCCAGCACAGCTACCCCACCTGGATCTATTCTTTTGCAGTCTCTCTAGTCTCCTCTCTCACCAAAACCTTATTATCATCCCCTCTTCCACATTTCCCAAATTTTCTCCCCCCCCCCGGATTTACTGCTAAAATCCTTGTATGGGTCTGCTTTGCAGAAGAGATTCTTGACCTGTTTTTGTGTTGGTGGTAGGCCAGAAGGATGATATTTCAAGCTGGGCCAGAAAGCCAGATCTGTTTGTGACCCCGAGAAGTAGACACATTTTATTATGCTTCGTCTCCAGCCTTCCTTGAAAGGAGAACTTGCCCTGTTTCTCAAGAGCTGGCCTGTGAGGGGACGGCTTATTCTTGCCTTGCCCTTGCGGCTCCATCCCATACAGGAAAGGAGGGGCGCCAGACGCGAATGGAATGGCATTTCCTAGTCTGTGAAATTGGCAGCTCTTTAAACTGAGTTGGAAAAGGGTGTAGAGGTCTTTGATTTTTCAGTTACAAATCATTAACTCATTTTGTGCATGTGTGCATGTTTCATAGGCAGGGGTAAAGATCGGCACATAAACGTGCAGGGAAATGTTTCCAGGGGAGAAAAATTCAATCAGCACCTGAATAGTTTGTTCTTGGAAGCAGGTTTATAATCTTGTCCACTAGGTGCAAAGGAATTACTCTGGGCAGGCATGTTTTTGATGTCTAATGAGGAACACTTGCTGAAATGGGCACTTCTCCTCCCTCACGTCGTTGCTTCTGTTTTCACTGAGAGCAAAAGAGCTCAAACAGATCAAGAACAGTTGAACTCTGTTGAACAACAGTTGAACAACTGCTGCCTTGTGAGGATCATAGTACGGTAAACTTTGCAATTGACTGAGGTTTTCTTTATTACTTGTAAATATTGACTGGGATGTGAAGCAATAACGCTTGCATCTTTAAAGTTGTCTTTGGAAGCACTGAAGTCCTGTAGAAGTCTCTGATGCATGGCTGATGGTGAGCTTTCCTAGGAAGTGCAGGTGGTTCTGTGAACAACCTGTGGTCCTTGTTCCACATTTGGTTTGGCTTTCCTTTCTCAAATGGAGCCATGGAAAAGAATTGGTCACATCTTACCATGTGGTTAAGGGCATGGTGCAGTGTTTAGGGAGTGCCTGGACTGTGGCTAATTCGAGCGAGGCCTGTACTGGAGTGTGTGTTCAAACAGTCTACTGGTTCCACCTAGTGGTGAAATGCTCAACTGGCTGTAAATATTGTAGGACGGGGTCCCCAAACTTTTTGAGCCTGTGTGGGGTACATTTGGAATTATGGCCTCATGGGCACATAATGGAATGGCTGCCGCAGTAGGCAGGGCCAGCCACAAAATGACGGCTGTAGCTTAACTTCAGTCAGCAACAATTAAAAAAAACCTGAAGTCTTGCTGGGCAAAAGTTCTACCTGATCCTGCCCACTTCCCTGGAAACACTTGGCAGGTGCCAGCATAGGTGTTGAGGGTGTCATGGTGCCCGTGGGCACAAGTTGGGGCCCTGCTGTAAGATTCGGTATGTAAGGTTTGGGGTGGGAGGTGGAGAAAAGCAAACAATATGTTATTATTGGGGAAACCGTTCACATCGTTGCTCATTATGCTTTTGAACCCTGGAAAGATATGTATGTCTTGATGGAAAACAGGGCTTGGTTATGTCAGTCATTGCTTACATTAAGGTGAGCTTTGTAGCATTGTACCCAAAGCCTCTCCACCATTGTGCTGAAGGTTTTGTTTTTGGCTACTTCTCCAGTTGGAATCTAGACCAGGAGTCCCCAACATGTAGCCTGTTGACACCTTTTCTGGCACCTGCCAAGTGTTTTCAGAAAGTGGGCAGGGCCAGGTAGGGTTTTTGAACATTAGGCTTCTGATCAACTATAGGAGGTTTGATTGGCTGTGCAGATTTTTTTTTAAAAATGTTGCTTTGGCAACGGTATTACTGGAGTTAAACTGTGGCAATCACTTTGTGGCTGGCCCCACCTCCAGCGGCAGCCATTTTGTTGCTGCGCCCATCATGCCCTGTCAGAGTTCCAGATGTGCCCGCGGGCTCAAAAAGGCTGGGGGAACCCCTGATCTAGAGTAAAGTCTGGTTGACCTGGGCATTGTTTTGTTTTGACTCAAACTGATTTCCCATGGGAGTGTTTTGAATTGGTCTTACTGACAACTCAGATTGGACATGGCACATAATTTGCTATATATGTACTCTTAAGCTTTTCTAATGTTACATGTCTGTTAGATTCAGGATGGGCAGCCGTGTTGGCCTGAAGCAACAGAACAAAGTTTGAGTCCCGTCTGGCTCCTTTAAGACCACCAAAGTTTAATTCTGGGCGCAGGCTTTTGTGAAATACTTGGGCCAAGGGTCTGACTGGCATGATCCAATACAATTGGGTTGAAGTGGGGAAATTATTATGCTGTTTGGTGCTAATTTCTCCCCCCCTAACCTTCTGGCTTTCCTCCTTGTCCTTTGTCTTCCTCTGCCTAGATTTGAAAAGGGACGAATCTATACTTACATTGGGGAAGTGGTGGTTTCTGTAAACCCTTACAAGAATTTAAACATCTACGGCCGTGACCAGATTGAACAGTACAAAGGTCGGGAGCTGTATGAGAGACCCCCTCATCTCTTTGCCATTGCGGATGCTGCGTATAAAGCCATGAAGAGACGATCAAAGGACACATGCATTGTAATATCGGGTATGTCGTGGGGGTACCTGCTGTTACCGTCTGGGGAATGTTCTAATGACCTTTTTGAAACCTGAAGCAAAGCAAGTCACCATGGCCGGATTATGCCACTGCTTCCCTGATAGCTCTGAGGCTCCTTTTCTTAGCTATCAGTGAAATAAAAAAGTAAAGGTTTTCCCTTGCTTGAAAGCCAGTCAAATCCAACTTTAGGGGGTGGTGTTCATCTCCGTTTCCAAGCCGAAGAGCCTGCACTGTCTGAAGATGTTTCTGTGGTCATGTGGCCAGCATGACTAAATGCCGAGGTGCACAGAACATTGTTACCTTCCCACCGAAGCGGTACCTATTTATCTACTTGCAAGTTCTTGCTTTCGAACTGCTAGGTTGGCAGGAGCTGGGATCAGAGACGGGAGCTCACTCCATCACGCAGCACCAGGGTCTCGAACTGCCGAACTACAGACCTTCCGGTCTGCAGTTCAGTGAAATAAGTACACATAATGTTCAACTGCACGTAGATCTTTGTTTAATTTTGCTTGTAAGAGTCCCATTTTCCCAGCTTCTTTGCCCCTTCTCAGACACCCCCCAGATGCAGTGAGCTAGAAGAATGAGCCAATTATAGTGAGTCAGCTTTGGTCAGAGATGGATCATATTTTAAAAGAACTAGAAGTAACTGAGAGAAGTTTCCTGTCCTGTGATGTATACATATTGTTTTGCCACTGTTGTCTGGTCAGATGGATCTTGCCAAAAGAGGCCTTCCAAACTGTGTTCAGTTTGCAAAAATAAGAACCACATTAATGTTCCATCCTATTCCAAAGTGTCTGCTGTTATTGCGAGAAACTGCTCTTATTGCCAGGATCTCACAGGTCTCTCCCAGTGCTGTCACCTGACAGCCTTTAATCATAAACATCAGAAACTGAATTTGGCCATAGGCATCTAATATATGTGCTTAAGGCTGAGCTTGCTGTACATAACAAAGAAACCAGAGATGACACAAAATTGTGCAAAAAGCTGTGCTTCTGTGTGTCATGGATAATCAGTATAAGCACATCCTGTTTGTAACTGAAGAGACATGTTGCTTTGTGTTGCGTCTTACGATGCCGGTCTGTCTGTGCCCTTAGGAGAGAGCGGGGCAGGCAAAACAGAAGCAAGTAAATACATCATGCAGTACATAGCTGCCATTACCAACCCAAGCCAGAGAGCTGAGGTTGAAAGGTAAGGAATTTGTGGCCTTGTGGGGAGGGAGAAAAAGACAGTGACAAAATACATTTGGGATGTTGAATGCTCTCTGGGGCTGTCCACAAATTAATTGCATGGAGGGTTCAGTAATAGTCTGTTTCTGGATGAGATGGTGGGGGGGGGGAGTGGTTGGAGTAATGAGAGCCCCAGATGGCGTTGCTCACTCTTGGGCAACCTGCTAATTTATTTTTTGACCACAGTTCAAGGAGCTGGTTTTAAAACTGTAATGCTCCAAATGGCTTGAGCCTCATGCATTGGGGTTGCCAGTCTCCAGGTGGTGAGTGGAGATCTGCCAGAATAACAACTAGTCTCCAGGTGACAGAAATCATAGAATCATAGAGTTGGAAGGGACTTCCAGGGTCATCTAGTCCAACCCTCTGCACAATGCAGGAAAATCACAAATACAACCCCACACCCGCAGTGACTGCTGTTCCATGCCCAGAAGATGGCAAAAAACCTCCAGGATCTCCAGCCTAACTGGCCTGGAGAAGAATTGCTTCCTGACCCCAAAGTGGCGATCAGCATTTCCCTGGGCATGTAAGAAAGGGCCACAAGAACTAAGCACCGAGGCAACCCACCCTGCCCTCCCTCTCCTGATCTGCCTAAGTTCACAGGATCAGCATTGCTGTCAGAGGGCCATCTAGCCTCTGTTTGAAAACCTCTAAAGAAGGAGAGCCCACCACCTCCCGAGGAAGCCTGTTCTACTGAGGAACCACTCTGTCAGGAGGTTCTTCCTAATGTTTAGCCAAAAACTCTTTTGATTTAATTTCAACCCGTTGTATCTGGTCTGACCTTCTGGGGCAACATCCTCTATATGTCAGCCCTTCAAGTACTTAAAGATGGTTATCATATCACCTCTCAGTCATCTCCTCTCCAGGCTAAGCATACCCAGCTCTTTCAACCTTTCCTCATAGGACTTGGTCTCCGGACCGCCCACCATCTTCGCTGCCCTCCTCTGGACACGTTCCAGCATGTCTATATCCTTCTTAAATTGTGCTGCCCAAAACTGAACACAGTATTCTAGGTGAGGTCTAACCAGAGCAGAGTAAAGCAATGCCATCACTTTGCATGATCTGGACACTATACTTCTGCTGATACAGCCCAAAATTGCATTTGTCTCAGTTCCTCTGGACAAAAAGTCTGCTTTGGAAGGTGGACTCAATGGCATTATACTCCACTCTGAAGTCCCTACCCTCCCCGAACCCTGCCTTCTCCAGACTTGACCCCCCCCCCAAATCTCCAGTAATTTACCAACTCAAAGCTGGCAACGCCATCATGCAGCTTAGAAATGGCTGCCTTCCTGTGGCTGACTGCAAATGTCCTGTGTTGGCTAGGAGCAGCTTCCAGGCTAGACCCCATTTAAGTAGCGAGAGACACAGTGTCTCAAGTGTTATTGGAATGTCAGTACTATGCCAAAATTCAGTACTTCATTTTATTGTCATTACTTGGTGGTATCATAGAGTTTCCTGACTCACACAAACTGCTATATCTACTAAACAGTGATGATGAAAATATAACTGTCTCTGTGGCAAAGTTCTTTCAGGCTGCTCTTTTTATACATAGTACAGAACTGTAATGCAAAATTGTTTTTCAGAGAAATGGAATTGAGACTTATTTTACATGAATTTTAGACTGTTCTAGAAGGGTTTTTCTGGGTGGTATATATTTCCATGTTTTATCTATTTGCGTATTCCCCCCCCATGCTAATGCCAATAAAGGTAACTGGACTGTAAGTAGCGAGAGACGACGACGGCTGTGCATCCCTCAGCCCTTGGAAGCACCATCTTCAGTCTGGCTCGTATTGGACAGGGAACAGCATTAGACTGGCTATTTTTGTATGACATTCCCAAACCCTTTGAATAATGAGGAGGGAAGTGAACAATAAATGAACAGTGAAAAAGCAAAAAAAAGTCTGCCACCACAGGAAATTAAAAAACAAAGCTGTCCAGCCTGCTGGTTAAGACTGGTCTCCCAAAGCTGGCTCTCTGTACCCCCTGCCTTCAGAGGTGAGGCAGATATAGACTAGAGAAAGGACATTTCACGTGGTGGCACCTTGCCTTTGGAATGCCCTCCCCTTGAGGCTCGCGTGGCACCTACTTGACTTCCTTTTGTGTGCCAGGCTAGAATTAGATCCTTTTTTACCCCAGGCTTTTAATTAAGGGGGTTTAAAATCTCTTTTTGGCTGTTTTACAGTCTGCTTGTAGCCTCAGGACAGTTTTCTGGATTTTTTTCAATTGCTCAAGGCTTGTTTTGAATGGTTTGTACTTTTTTATTTGCCTTGAGCAGGTCTCTGCAGAGATGGCATATGAATTCCCTGAATTCCTTCATGGCCAAGGGTCGCATACACTCAGATCACTGGCATGCATCAAATATATATATGTGGGTGAATGGTATTTAAGGTACAAATCCAGAAAAAGATTTCTTTGAAAAAGTAGTGTCTCTATGAACATGTGTAACCACACACATTTAATGGAGGGAGGGGCCTTCAAATTTTCCTGGTAAGTTCATGCCACAAACCATGCTGCACTGATG
The DNA here is from genome assembly GCA_029375565.1 of Gekko gecko. NCBI lineage: Eukaryota > Metazoa > Chordata > Lepidosauria > Squamata > Gekkonidae > Gekko > Gekko gecko. The sequence continues at coordinate 151,755 of JAPDNY010000069.1, forward strand.
ACGTAAGCATCGGGAAGCCCCATGTTTTATCCCTTTTTTAAAATTAGCCAATTCTTGTTCAGATTGTTTGTGAAGGAATCTTCCATTCTCAGGAGTTTATGGGTGCAAGCAAACAATGGGGTGTTCCACAGCATTTGCTATGGAAACTCTTTATGCTGAGCCATGTTCCTGGGCCCAGCACTCAAAAAGAATCTCACATAACATCAGCCCATTTAATCCTGCCACAGTAGTGGATGTGGCCATTCTGTTCCTAATATATAAAACATGTTATGCAAGGGTAGCAATACATGATGTCTAGACCTGGTTTCCTGTTCTCTTGCTTTGACATCTGTGTCTGTTCCAAAGGGTGAAGAACATGCTGCTGAAATCCAACTGCATTCTGGAGGCCTTTGGCAACGCCAAAACCAACCGCAACGACAACTCCAGCCGGTTTGGAAAGTATATGGATATCAACTTTGATTTCAAAGGGGACCCAATAGGCGGGCACATCAATAACTATTTGCTAGAAAAGGTGAGTTGTTCTGGCTTGGGTAGACCCTGTGGCCTTTCATGGATGAAAGTTTGTTTTGTAAATGAAGAAGAGGATGACCGTACTGTTTGTGCTTTGACTCGTGGCAGAAAAGTGAGCCAAACTCATGGGGTAAGAGCAGGAGAAACAAAATCAGTGCAGAGTTGGCTTTTACACTAGTGAACTTTTCAGTAAATGATATTATGGAAGATAGAAAAAGTAAAGGTTTCCTTTGTTTGAAAGTTGGTCAAATCTGACTCTAGTGGGCGGTGCTTATCTCCATTTCCAAGCCAAAGAGCCAGCACTGTCCAAAGACTTCTCCGTGGTCATGTGGCCAGCATGACTAAACGCCGAGGCGCATGGAATGGTTTTAAAACAGAAGATCATATTATAGTAAAGAAACTTCACATGGCATCTTCAGCAGACTAATAAATCTAATTTTGAAAGTGAACTAGACTGGGTTCTTTTTCTAACCCTCTGCTTGACTGTAGTTGCTGTCTGGATTTCATGGATAATTCTGTGACGGCATCTGGCTTTTTTAACTTCTATGTTTGTTACTCTGAAGTCTATTAACAGAACAGATGCTTGTGTATTTTTTTTGTCTTTGTCTTCATTTGCATTTCCCCCCATATTTGATCCTGAGTGCTCACTTGAAGAAGAAGAAGAAGAGTTTGGATTTATACCCCGCCCTTCACTGCCCAAAGGCGTCTCAGAGCGGCTTACAAACTCCTTTCCCTTCCCCTCCCCACAACAGACACCCTGTGAGGTAGGTGGGGCTGAGAGAACTTCTGACAGAAACTGTCCTTGAGAGAACAGCTGTGCCAGAGCTTGTGACTGACCCAAGGTCACATCAGCAGGTGCAAGTGGAGGAGTGGGGAATCAAACCCGGTTCTCCCAGATTAGAGTCCGCACACTTAACCACTACACCAAACTGGCTCTCATTAGATTGAATGTTACTGCCTTGACTTTTTTTGAAAGTATTTCAGTGATGCCCCCTTTGAAATGTACTCCTTCCAAGAGTCTGTGAGTTTGTCCAACACGTGATGTTTTTAGAGTTGGTCCAGTTAATTTTGGTCTAGGTCATGCATCCTTGGTCTATGTAAATGCTAGTGAACAGGGGCCCCCAAACTTTTTGAGCCTGTGGGTACATTTGGAATTCTGACATGGCGTGCTGGAAGCAGCAACAAAATGGTTGCCGTGGGAGGTAGATCCAGCCGCAAAACGATTGCCACAGTTTAATTTCAGCCACACAGTGTGGACCCTTGTGTTGTGGTGGCAGCTGCTGCCAAAGCAACATTTTTTTAAAAAAATCTGCACAGCCAATCAGAAACCATGCTGGGCAAAACCCCTACCTGGCCCCACCCACATCCTAAACATACTTGGTGGGCACCAGAAAAGGTGTGGGCAGGTGCCATGGGCACCACATTGGGACATAAGAACATAAGGGAAGCCATGTTGGATCAGGCCAGTGGCCCATTCAGTCCACCACTCTGTGTCACACAGTGGCCAAAACCCCAGATCCCCTCAGGAGGTCCACCAGCAGGTCCAGAAGTCCAGAAGTCCTCCCACTGTGGCCCTCCAAGCACCAAGAATACAGAGCATCACTGCCCCAGACAAAGTGTTCCATCTGTACTTTCAGGCTAATAGCCACGGATGGACCTCTGCTCCATATGTTTATCCAATCCCCTCTGGAAGCTAATCTTGTATCTGCCGCCACTTCTTGCAGCACTGAATTCCATGTGTTAATTACTCCTTGGATGACGAAATACTTCCTGGTATGGACTTTTTTCAGCCAGTTTCCTTATTCATCTCAAAATCTTGCTAATGCTTGGGCCAAGCCTGTCAGGCATTCCGTCCCATTCTATCCACAAAACTTTGTATGACAGTAACCCCAAAGCGTCATTACTGCATCCATGCAGTCTGTATGGCTATACTTCCAGTACCAAGTTGCTTGTGCTTTTCCAGTCATCTGTACTGCATTAAGGTGTGGGCCTCCACTGACTGCGGAAGCCCAATAGCATTGGTTTTCACTAGCTCTCCCAAGCAAAGCACCCTGGAACACTTCATCCTAACACTTTTGAAAGAAGCTGTAGTATTGCACCATACAAAAGGCACAGGATTCCCTACCACGTAGCTGCTGGATTAGATGGGAGGTTGAACAAATCCATGCACCTTTTGATGGCCAGGGCTCTGATCATCCTCCCAGCTCCTGAGAGAGAGCCAGTTTGGTGTCGTGGTTAGGTGTGTGGACTCTAATCTGGGAGAACTGGGTTTGATTCCCCACTCCTCCACATGCAGCTGCTGGACCTTGGATCAGTCACAAGTTTTCTCAGAGCTGTTCTCTCATGAGCAGCCCTCGAAAGAGCTCTCTCAGCCCCCACCTATCTCACAGGGTGTTTGTTATGGGGAGGGGAAGACAAAGGAGATGGTAAGCCACTCTGAGACTCCTTTGGGTAGTGAAGGGTAGGGTATAAATCCAATCTCCTCCTCCTCCTCCTAAATGTTTCTTTTTATAATTAACGTCAATGGGGACCTGTGAGGTTCCCTGGGCAGAAACCCATCCTCCCCACACACACACTGGGAGCTTGCTGCTCCCCCTCTTCTCACCCACTAAGAAACTCACAGAGGGGATTTCTCTGGGCTGTCGTTCTGCCTGCCTACCCCCCCCCCTTCCCTAGGTCTGCCCCCTCCTTGTCCACCTGCCTATCTCCAGCGCTGCTGGCATTGCAGTGTATTTGGCAGTGGGGAGGGGGCAGTGGGAGGTGGGGGCTCACATTACCACCTCTGTGGTGTTTCGGCCTATCCCCCCTCCTTCCTGCATGAGCACCTTAGTGGCAGTTTCAGCAGGGCCACTGGAGGCTCCTCCACACCCAGCAGTCCACACACCTCCAGTGAGTCTGCCTCAGTGGTGGGTGAGGGACGAGGTGGCAATATTTGGGGGAGTTAGACCCCCCCATTTTTAAATTCAGATTTTTCTGCAAGCACCTCCCAAGTTTGGAGAAAAATCCCCATTCTATCAACATGGCCCAGATCCACAGATTTAAGTATCTGCAGATGGCACTATGTTGAGTATTAAATAAAAGTAGATTAACTCAGAATGTGATGGAATCCAGCAAAGTTTAATTCTCAGCAGGCAAGTCCAATCTCATCAGATCTCAGAAGCTAAGCAGGGCCAACGCTGGCAAGTACTTGGAAGGGAGACCTCCATGGAATACCAGGGCTGGGACGCAGAGGCAGGCAATAGCAAGCCACCTCTCTGAAATGACCAAGCCCCACCAGGGGTTACCAGAAGTCAACCATGACTTCCACACACACACACAAAATAAAAATAAAACTTAATTTTGGGTATAAACTTTTGTGTGCATGCACACGAAGTGTTGCTTCAGACAAACACAGCTACCCACCTGAATCTATCAGAATGCGATAGTATTTAAATACCTGTCATTTGTGTAAAAGTTCCCTTGCCAAAATTTGGCCTCAATATCTCCCCTCCCCTATATTATGCTACTCTGAGTCATGTCCTTGTTAAGGGGCTTCAGGTGTCTTGAAGAGCAACCAAATTATGTCTGATTCTCCCCTCGCCCCCTACTCCCCCAATTTTTTCTCTCCAGTCACGGGTGATTGTGCAGCAGCCAGGAGAGCGAAGTTTTCACTCCTTTTACCAGGTAAGTTCCTACTTTCTCGGAATGCATCTGTGAGATAAAGAGACCTGGTAACTGAACTGAATGGAGACACACAGCCCTTGCTTGGCCTGTCCCATATTCCTGATTGCTCTGATAACTCCCCAGAGACACTGCATCCCCCCACCCTCTCTGTGTGTGTGTGTAAATGGTGGGTGCTTCCCTTTATTATTAAGCTTGTATGACCAAGGTCTTGAGCATAGAACTGATATGTCACAACAGGGCAAAGAAACAAAACCAACATTACAAAACACAACAGAACAGGCAAAAGGCGAAATACAGGAGGGGGAAATATATATATATAATATATCATAAAAGTCTAAAACATGTTGGATAAAATATAACCGTGAACCTATATAATTTCTCATAAGGTCAGCAGAATAATACTTGTTTTATCAGTGTTTTAAGGAGATCACTGTTGTCAAATAGTTTGCAAGTCTGCTAACAACCGAGAGACCACCTAGGACTCAACAGGAAGCTGATATCTGGATAGAATAAGAGTAATCCAGAGAGCCCTGGGGACAGAAGTGGTCTGAAAATGGGATTTTAGCAAATCATCCTTGGTGTTTTTGCTGTCAGCAGATCATTCAGCCTGGCAAGCATAAAGGCACACCTGTGGCTTGGGACTGTAAGAAGTTTCAAATGTGAGGAAAGGGTCATAGAGGAAGGGCTCCCTAGCCTTGCCCAGAAATGGTTGGTGCATGCTTTGGCAAGTATTTTGATCAGAGAATGGCTTAAAGATCATTTCAGCTCTTTGCTCAGAAGGCCAATGTGATGGATCATACAGGAAAGCAGGGTTTTTTTTAAAAAAAACCCCAAACTTTTAAAACAGAATAAAATACACGATGGACCCCTGTCACTTCCCAACTCCTATTTGTGAAGCTGTTAATCTTACAATATAGTTAGAAAATTCTGGCATTTACAAGGGAAAGTCCAACATAATTACATAACTTGAAGCTTATAAAGTTGGAATGTATCATATAGGAGTTCACCTTTTAGTATTATTGTTAATGTTCTTTACCTTTAAGAGAGAAGTATAACAACATGCAGCTGCTTGGAATCTATCAGAAAAGTTTCTTGAGAGTTTGATTTCCAGCGTGAGAAGTGGAGAGCATTGTCAGTCTATCATTAAAAGAAGGCTTTTAGGCAGATAGATAAGAATACTGAAATGCTACTCCTTAATAGAGAGCTACTAGCCAACAACTTGAGACAGAGAGCAATTGCCAGCCAATTTAAAGTAGGTTTTTTGCCACATAAAAATTTTGGACTGGTTGCTACAACTAGAAATTAAGTAATTGGCTTGCTCCTGTTCAAGCATTTGCAATGGAACTGAAAGTAAGTTTAAAACTATTCGAGTTAAAAATTATAACAAAACTATTCCATTCAGCTTCATGTCTCTTTCCACTCTTTATAACTATGCTTCTTCTAGGAGAATTTGAAAAGAAGAAAACAAATAAGAAGCTATACTGTTTTAAAAAGAAACTAAGCTGAATCAAGAGGTTGACACCTTCCATCTTTATAAGACTACTCATGAGGAAGATTGGTGAAATGAATGCAAAAACCGGTGTGCTCATTAAGGCTATAATTATGTTGGACTTTCCCTTGTAAATGCCAGAATTTTCTAACTATATTGTAAGATTAACAGCTTCACAAACTGATGTCCATAAGAATTATTAAATGTGTCATTGTTAATTTTATCACAGTGGTTCTCTGTTTGTTGGCATGAATCTCTACGCTGTGATCCTTTCTCTGGCTTTCTTGACTTCCCAACTCCTAGGCAGATTTTGCTGCCAAAATTTTAGTTCCCCTGAGTGACTGAGTCACCCCCAAGTAGCGTGTATTTCTTCTTTGTCTTAAAAGACTAAACTGTCCCACCCTGTTCCAGATATTTGTTTAGGCTTCTGACCCAGTCCAGGAACTTGAGGGAAATACCAGAGCTGTCTTGTTTTAAAACCCTTTTAAAATGACACTTTAGGCAGAATAGCTTTCATAACAGAATAAAGATTTCATTTAACAGGCAGGGAATTTTATATATATCTGTATGTATAGGAGAAGTCAAGGCTTGGAAATTATGAGGTAAAACTTTATAATATGTACAGAACTGAAAACTTAAAACATACAAGAGAGTGTTGTTGTAGCTTCTTTTCAGAGATTTCTAGTTCTTTTCCATGAAAGGTACTTTTCTTAGTATATTTCAGCAATAATGCAGGATCTTAATAGAGTTCCCTGGACAAAAGCTCTTAGAGTTTCTAGATTTCTGCCTTTAGAAAATCTGGTTTCTCCCTTCAGAGAATTGTAGTTTTCCACGAACTCCTGAGGTGTCTAAAGCTTATTCCCCTTTACCTCAGACCTGGGTTCTCCTCAGAGCACAACCCCCTTTTTACTGGCAGGAATTATTATTCTTTTCCCTAAGAAGCAATAACCCTTTTCTGTTTGGCTTGATTGGGAGTTAACAGCCTAACAACCCAAACACCCTTGCCAAATCTCTCTTCCAGTATCTGTTGTCTGTGTAAGGCAGCCTTTTGGTGGTGTTGTTAGCTTTCGTGACTCAGAATCACAATTCTCCCTCAGACTCGTTTTAATACTGTTAGGGCAAAGGAGTTCCTTTTCTTCTCTCTGTAGACCCTTTATGACTAACCCTGTCAGGACACTGGTCCTGTCCACATTTGCCTGCCACTCTGGATTTTCTCAGTGTTTGAGTCAAACACGGCAAAACAGCATTCAAATAACCCCGAGGCAACAGTAGGCTGAAACTGGACTGACTACTGGAGGGAAATAATGTAATGCAGAATGGGGGAAAGAGGGTTGAACTTGATTTTAGTGTAGAATGGGGGAAAACCTGGATTAAAAAGAAGGTTGAACTCAATTTTAGTGCAGAATTGCTTGGAGGCACCACAGTGAATGTGGATTAAAAGGAGAGGGCAGAAAGGGCCTTAAATTGCCTTGACTCAAACAACAAAAAAATCTGGAGTGGCAGGCATAAATGCAGAATGGGCCAAGGACACTGCGGTAAACATGGATTAAAAGGAGAGGGCTGAAAGGGCCACTGATTCTGTTGTTATTGTTGTTGTTGTTGTTGTTGTTATTGTCATCTATTCTAGTTATCCCTTCCTCTGTCAGAAGAGGAAAGCCCCCTTTCCCTCCAGAACAGCTGATGTTATACTTTCCCTGAGCTGATGCTGGCCAATCAGAGAACATGTAGAGCAGCCAATCAAATAAACTTTCCACTCCAGGGAAGATTAACTCCCGATCCCCCAGATTCTCTGAAACAAGCAGCATTTTAAAAAAAAACAACCAAAAAACCCCTGCTTCCCTATATAGTCCATCACAGCAATCCGTCCAAGCCTCCCTGAACCCAATCTAATTTTTGCTTTGGGGGAGTGGTGGGTGACAAGCTACAGTACAGATGGAAGTAGTTTCCATATACTTCAGTGTTTTACATCAGTGTCCCTCAGTAGTTATGATGACTGGGTGCCTGTCCAGGACTTGTCTGATGCATGGCAACCCTTCATCTATTTCTCCTTCTCAAAGTGAGGACCTGTGCAGCTATGTTCAGCTGGAATGGAATCCTGTAGGGACCCCCGTGGTTAGGATATTTTGTTGCTCAAGGATCCCTGTTCAGGCTTTCATTCAGCATCTCCAGGCGAGAAGATTCCACAGCTGATTCTGTCAGCTGATAAGAGGAGCGTTTCCTTGCCCTCTGAGAGTGCAGAGTATTGCCTCCTCCCCACCTGTCTTTATTCAAGGGCATAGGTGAGCAAAGCTACTTCCGGGGACACAGGTCAACCAAGGTGCATATTCACAAGAAGAGGCAAGATGGCTTTCTATTTTGAGAGCAGTTTTTCCTAGGAATTAACGTGTGCAGGTGAACTCTCCCTAGAAGCTATGGTGCTTTGGTTGCATTATGAGAAGTCAGCAGTCACTAGGAAAAGTGGAAGGCAGCAGGAAAAGAGGAAGACCCAACAGAATCATAGATTCGTAGAGTTGGAAGGGGTCTAGAGGGTCATCTAGTCCAACCCCCTGCACAATACAGGAAATCCCCATCCCGCACCCAGTGACCCCTGTTCCATGCACAGATGATGACAAAAAACCTCCAGGATCCCCGGTCAAACTGGCCTGGAGAAAAATTGCTTCCTGACCCCAAAGTGGCAATCAGCATTTCCCTGGGCGTGTGAGAAAGGGCCATGAGAACTAAGCACTGAGGCAAGCTCGCTCTCTCATGGTCTGCCTAAGTTCACACAATCAGCATGGCTGTCAGATGGCCATCTAGCCTCTGTTTGAAAATCCCCAAAGAAGGAGAGCCCACCACCTCCCGGGGATGCCTGTTCCACTGAGGAACTGCTCTGAGGCTGCGGTCAGAAACACTAAATAATACCCTTTCAATCCACTTTCAGTGCACTTTCCAACTGGATTTTGCCAGTTCACACAGTAAAAATCCAATTTGAAAGTGCATTGAAAGTGGATTATTTGGTGTGCCGAACTGTCAGGAAGTGGATTGAAAGTGGATTATTTTGTGCAGCTGAACTGTCAGGAAGTTTTTCCTAATATTTAGCTGAAAACTCTTCTGATTTAATTTCAACCTGTGAGTTCTGGTCCAACCTTCTGGGGCAACAGAAAACAACTCTGCACCATCCTCTCTATATAGGAGATGGGTGGACTCAACCAAGGAAGCCATGGCCCTCAGCTTGCAAGACCTCAGGTTCAGGTTTCAGGTTCAGGTTTCAGTTTATTGCCTTTAGCCGTAGGCCATTACAATGACACAACAGTATAACAATAACATCTATATAAACTTCTAAAACCAGAAGAATTAAAAACTAAATTTGGACACAATAAAACATTATAATAATTCCATCTCTCCACTCCAGAATTCCGTTGGTAATCAAACTATTGTACTGCTATTATTTTCTTCCGAATTTTCTCTGCAGCGAGGGCAAAGAGGGCCACCTTGTTTGAAATCTCAGCCTCTACATCTGCTACTAGAACTAGATTTTTTTCAGTTTCTGTTCTAGTACCTAAGGGGAGGCCAAGATTGGGTGTAAAAAATTCTTCCTAGGGGATTGGTAGAGTGAGCAAGGCTGTTAATGAGAGGATGTTTTGGAGGATGTTAATTCATAGGGTCACCATAAGTCAGAAGTAACTTGGCGACTCCTCTCTCTCTCTCTCTCTCTCTCTCTCTCTCTCTCTCTCTCTCTCTCTCTCTCTCTCTCTCTCTCTACACACACACACACACACACACACACACGCATGTAAAGTGAAACCTGAGATATAGATCTAAGAGGAAAACATCCCTCTTATCTTGGGCCTCTTATCTTGGGCCATGCTATACATACACACAATAAAAGAAGCAATTTAATTGGATAATTGACTCTCCAGCTTTGTTTCCGCAGCTACTCCAAGGAGGTTCTGAGCAGCTCCTGCGGTCTTTACATCTTCATAAGGATTTATCTGCATATAGCTACGTTGGTGCTGGAGCCCAACTAAAGGTGAGGGTGTTACCTGCCAATGTGGGGTGTCTCTGCACTCTGGAATGTGACAGTATCTGCTCTGTTCTTTCTTCCCAGAATATGAAAAACTATAACCCTGAAAGGGGTACCTCAAGGGTCATCTAGTCCAACCCCCCTGCACAATGCAGGAAATTCACAACTACCTCGTTACTCCCTCAGAGACAACCCCCTCCCGCTCAATGCCCAAAGGAAGGCAAAAACCTCCAGGATTCCTGGGTCAGTCTCGCCTGGAGGAAGGTTCCTTCCTGACCCCAAAGTGGCGTCTGGTATGGCCCTGGGCATATAAGAAAGGGCCTGGAGAGCCAAGCACTAGCTCATCCCTCTCTGCCCTTCCTCTCACGATCTGCCATCGTCCATGAAGTTAGCACTGCTATCAGGTGGCCATCTAGCCTCTGTTTAGGAACCTCCAAAGAGTGGGAGCCCTGGCGTTATCAGTGTGCTGACGCCTACTTTGTGTCCCAAACTTGAAACATTTCCATTTGTTTTTGGTCCAGCAGGGGGGTGGGCAGGGGTCTTTTGGAGCCGGAGTGTGTCGGAGCACTGCTCCGGCAGCTCAGGTGCTGCAAGCCCCGCCCCCAGCTCCCCTTACCAAAGCACTGAGGCCCTGGGCGTGGCATGAAGACACCCATCTCAGCCTCCCAGGGCCTGCGCTGGCACGCAGCAGCCCCAGGGCAGCCTGAAGAGCCCCGTCCCCAGACTCCCGGGCCCGCACTGGCACGCAGTGGCCCCAGGGTGGCCTGAAGAGTCCCATCCCTGGCCTCCCGGGGCCCGCGTTGGCACGCAGTGGCCCCATGGCAGCCTGAAGAGCCCCGTTCCCGGTCTCCTGGGGCCCACGTTGGCATGCTGCAGCCCCGGGGGAAAGGCATTGATGAGGGTAAGTGAGGGATCTGGGGGGAGGGCTTGATGGGGGGTGGGAAAGCCTTCCTCCCTCTCCCCATCTCTTTGCCCTCTTTCTGTTCCTCCTTTCCTTTTCTTTCTTTCTTTCCCTTTTCCTCCTTCTTTCCTTCTCTCTCTCTCTTTCCCTCCTCTCTTTCTTTCCCTTCTTTTCTTCTCTCCTTTTTCTCTTTCCCTCCTTTTGTTCTTTCCTTTTCCTCTTTCCCTCCTTCTTCCATTCTCTTTCTTTCCTTCTCTCTTTTTATCCCCTCTTTCCTTCCTTCTTTCCTTCTCTTTCTTTCCCTCTTTCCTTCCTTCTTCTCTTCTCTTCTCTCTACTCTCTCTCTCTTTCCTTCCCTCTTTCCTCTTGTGGCCCAACTCTTCATTCCCCATCCCCCCAGGCTGGCTGGTGAAGGGAAGGGGAGGCTTTTGAAGATGCCTTCCCCCCCTTTGCTTCCCCTTCTGACATCACTTCCAGTGATGTCAGGGGATGTGGCATATGCTAATGAGCTCCTGCAGCTCTTTTTCTATTAAAAGACCCCTGGGGGCGGGGTCTGTAAAACTGTGTTGCTCTGCATTCCCAAGTACTTCTGGGGAAACTTGGGAGGAGGATGCGATTTATCCTCTTCCCCCTCCACTGTAGCCTTTTGACCCATGTCCCTATTATTACACATGGTCCCACAGCCTTTTTCTGGGGTTAGAGGGAGGAGAATGCAGGAAAGACTGACAACTTGATTATTTTGATCCCCATTGGAGGTGGGGGGCAGAAGCAGGAGTCGGCGAAGGGTGGGGAGAGGTGTAAGGATGTCAAGGGGGAGCATGTAGAGGATGCAGGGGCTGTGGAGGGGGAAGGCAAGTCTAGAGTCAGGGGAGGGGAAAATGGCAGATGGGTGGGGAATAGAACCCAAGGCAGCAAAAGAGGGAAAGTAGGCGCCAGTGGGGTGGTGATGCAATTGAGAAGGAAGGGTTGTGGCTCAGTGGAAGAGCCTCTGCTTTATATGCAGAAGGTCACAGGTTCAATCCCCAGCATCTCAAATTCAAGGGACCAGGCAGTAGGTGATGGGAAAGACCTCCTCCTGCGATCCTGGAGAGCCACTGCCAGTCTGAGTAGACAAGACTGACTTTGATGGACCAGGGGGTCTGCAAGGCAGCTTCAGATGTAAAGCAAGGGAGGCAAGGCTTGGAAAATCAGGAGCCAGCTCAGGAGGAAGTGGAGACTGTGCAGGATCGGGGAGGGGGCCGGGGATTCCTTCTCCCCGTGAGTCTTCACAGATCCCCTGCTTGTTTCTCTCTCATTGTCAACCCAGAGATAAAAAAGCAGTATTGGCAAAGGGGCTTGCAGCAAATTAAGGAGGGGAGCATAGACTACAGCCTACTGCTCCAACGTGTTTCTTACAGTGGCTTTTGGCAAAACCATACTCCTTGATAATTCTTCTTGGCTCCCTGCATTCCGGTTCCTTGGAAGATCCCACTGAGAATACTGGAAAGCTCCTATTCCCTGAATTCTAGGATTAAAAACTACCATTTTGGTTTCCCAGTTCAATACCATCGGTGTCAACATGCATAGGTGTAGCCTACTGCTGTTGCTTTTCATTTTCCAGTGTTCCATCAATGATGGTGCCGATTTCAGAGCTGTTGCCGATGCCATGAAAGTGGTTGGGTTTGGACCGGATGAAGTTCAGACCGTATACAAAATCTTGGCTGCCATTCTTCACTTGGTGAGTTGAGCTTGAGATGGAGTGGGGAGTTTGAGAGGCTGTGGAAACAGCTTACAGACCCCCAGGACTGAAATTGTCAACAAACGCTGTCAATTTGAGGAAAGATCTGGAGTGAAAAAACTTGATGAACGTAACAGCAGAGCAGCCGTGTTTGGCTTCTCTGCAAGTGGTGGGTCTTCCCTGCTTGTTACCACTTAACCTTGCAGTGATATTTCTGTTGCTGATGTGTTACGAAGTACTATCCCACCCATGGGAGAAGCATTTATTTTAAAACATGCACAGGGAAACTAAGAGGCTCTTTGTTCTGAAACAACACTTTTTTTTTTTAATAACAAAGATTTTTATTGGAATATATTCAACATTGTTAAACACAATTTCCAAATCCACTTATAAACTATATCCCTTCCCCCTTCCCCCCAATAGGCTTCCAACGCTGCTATTGCCAATAACAAAAAAAAATTAACAGTAATCAAGGTGTTCTGAAACAACACTTTAGCCACTAAACCACCTGTCTGTATTGAGATGACTCTGCTCTCTAATAGTTAGTCTCTTACAGGTAAACAGCCCTTGAACTGAAGAGAAGTTAAAAGTTTCTTTATTCCAGATGGCAAGTGAAAAGCTTATATCCCAGCCCCAAATCACTCAGTGTTAAAACTTAGAAGACTATTATTTCAGATCAGTCTAATCACTCTTGAAATGATTAAATATAAAAGAAACACAGTGATACAAAAAACACTTGCATATGTCTATGAAATAAGAAATAGACAAACTTACATGTCATCCCCTTATCCCAGGGGTTCCCAACCTTTTTGAGCCTGTGGGCACCTTTGGAATTCTGATGTGGCATGGTGGGCACAGCGGCAAAATGGCTGCCGCAAAATGGCTACCACGTGAGGCGGAACCAGCCACAAAATGATTGCTGCAGTTTAACTTCAGACACACAGTGAAGATCCTTGTGGTGTGTTACAGGTGCTGCCAAAAAGCTTCCATAGCCAGTAAGAAGCCTTGCTGGGCAAAAGCCCTACCTAGCCCCTTCACTTCCTAAAAACACTTGGTGGGCACCAGACAAGATGTCAGCAGGTGCCATGGCACCCATGGGCACTATGTTGGGAGTCCCCTGCCTTATCCTATCTACCTTAAGTTTAAAAAATAAAGTACAATTTCTAAGGAATTTCACCAGGACACTTTCAGAAAGATAAGGGAGTCTCACTTTTCCCACATCTGAGCGATTATGGGTGTTTTGGATGTGGCTATCTTACATATGCCCAATGACATGAAACTCCCATTGTACTAAAACCGTTTACTTTGTTTCCTCTGAAGGCATGATGTAAGCAACTCTGAGTTTAGCATGAATTTCCCAAAGAAATACTTGTTTCGAACCTGTGTTCAGTTCGTTCTTAGATTTGGTTCTGGGCAGGAAGCCATTTATTCATAGTTGTCTTTTTCAAGGATGGAACTGAAAGAGCTGTGCTGACACAGCAAGAAACATTTTCTTTTTTATTTGCAGCATTTGTTAGGCCTTCTTTGTTTGGTAATCTATACCATTAACAATCAGGGTACGTGACAGCTGTTTTTTTCCTGTCCTGCTTCCCGTATTGTAACTAGGGGTGTGCAAAAAAAAAAATTCGGTAAAATTCGGATTTGGGCATATTGGACCTGAATTTTTTCGGTATTCCCGAAAAAACCCGAATACCTATACCGGTAAAGCATTGAAATCCGAAAATTTTTGGGATTCCCGAAAAATTCGGGTCCATTATATCCAATGGGGCCATTGACTTCAATGGCAAAATTTTCTGGAAAGTTTGCAGGGGGCTGGAGAGGGGGGGTTGAGGTAGAGACTCCAAATTTGGACTGTAGCTGCTGGAGCCTCTCCCCAAAAGACCCCCAAGTTTTGAAAAGATTGGACCAGGGGGTCCAATTCTAGGGGCATCCAAAGAGGGTGCCCCCAGTTCGCCATTGTTTCCTATGGGAATGGATCAGGCAAGCAGATTCTCCCTGTAAAAAAAACCTGAGAGGTGTGGTGGTGGTGTGAGGGGGCATGTTTGCCAAGCCAGCAGCAGACCATGTGCAATCACCACCCCACCAACCCCAGGTCTCTCCCAAACCAACCCTAAGGAAGAATAAAATAAAGAGAAAAGAAATTAAATTTAAAAGTGCCCTAATAAATCAAACCAGTCTGAAGTCTTCTGAGGTATTGATCCGAGGTCCACGAAGAGCAGGGAGGAAATCAGGGCAGACTCAGGAGCAGGGGCAGCAGAAGCCAGCCAGCCACAATCTCCAACAGCCAAGCCAGGCAGCTCTCTCTCACCAGCCAGCAGGATCCAGGAACACAGCAATGAGAGTCAGCCCAGAGACTGGCTCCTTTTATGCTCTCTGAGCATACACAGAAGGATTTCAAAAAGGAAAAACTTTCTGTGATTGGCCAGAGAGCAGATGCCAGAACCCTATTGGCCACCACAGTGCTCCTTCCCTGGGAAAGGAGCAAACTGGTGGTTGGGCTGCAGGCAGCAACAACAGCCTTGCAAACTTGCAAACTGCAATGCATTTTGCAAATGCATTGCAGTGATTGGCTGTCTGGAGCCTCCTTCCCCCCCTCCTGGAAACAGGAGGAAAAGGCGGGAAAGAGGGGGAAACAGCGAGAAAAGGAATTCCCGGGCCCTTTAACAGTTTAAAACCCCCACAACGCCGTTTTTCGGCAATGCCGAAAAAATGCCGAAAAAAATTTTCCGGGATTTTTTTTTTTTGGAATTCGAAGATTACAGTGAATAGCCTGTCCGGGATCCTGAAAGCCGAAAAAAACCCGAAAATGCTTTTTTCGGGTTTTTTCCCGTTTTGGGATTCCCGAATGCACACCCCTAATTGTAACTGTGTCAGATTTGAGAAAATAATTCTTGGACACAAAATCCCCTTCACTAGAATAGGGCGTACTAAACAGTACACATTTCTTATCTAGCACTTCAGTCCAGATGAGAGGCTCGGAAGGCCTCCAGCAACGGCTCCAGTATTTCACCTAGGATGTTGGAAGGTCAAAAAACCTTGACACTGATGCCAGATGGGATCCTAGAGGTCCTGTTGAGCTGTCTGTGCTACTTTCCGTCCTCCCTCTATTTGGCATCTTGAAAATTACGCCCATGCTGTACTGCCTTGAGGACATTGAAAGACTAGGCTGCTCTCGAGAGTATAAGAATGCTGGTGTTCCTTTTGTAGAAGCCGCAAAGCCTGCTTGCCAGCAAGGAGTCCCATAAATCTGCAGCATATTTCCTCAGGGGAGCCCTTCATGATTAAGACAGAGCAGACAAGAAAATCACATTTGGGAAGGACTATAGGAGCGTAGTGTCCAAGCTGTGGTCACCTCAGTCAACCTGTGCAATTATCAGACTACAAGTAAACCATTTCCGCATCTGGCACTTGCCTCTCATTCCCAGTGCACTGAAGAACATTGGATCTGAATCACTGATTCCACAGTAGGAGGAATTCCCATGGCGAGGGATGACATTTGTGGCTGGGTGGGAGTGGTGGGCGTGGAAAAAAGAGCAGTTGTAATGCCGATGATGCTAATGAGGAGTTTAGGAGCAATGTGAACAATTCCCTACATTGAAACTGTGAGTTCAGGAGCACGGCAACAAAAACTTCTGGCAAACACAGGATTCAAAAGATGGGCGGGGAGAAAGATGCGGGTCAGAACCCTGATGCATATCAGCCTGTGGGAAGATAATCTGTAGCTGCAAATAGCTGTGGAGGTTGACGGCAGGGCAAGCTCTTTCGCGGAAATGGCTGTAGTGCTCTTAGCACTGTAGTCAGATCCTTTCAGACACCTTCTGATGTCTTAAACAAGAGAAAAGAATCCGTTTGCGAAGCCAGGAAGAGTGAAAGCAGCAGTAACATGCATGCTTGTTCCCTCCTTGGAGTTCTGGACAATTCAAGCTGGAACAACGGAAGGCCGAAGGGAAGTAATTGTGTGTCTGTGTGAGCCTTTGAGGGCCAGAGGGGAGAGTGCATATTGAGTATGGCCCTTCTTGTGGTTTAAAGGAAGCAGTATAGCTTCCTAAATTCAGAAATGCTTCCTGTCCATATGTTACTGATGTGCGTTGCATCTCTTACAGAGAGATGTGTTTGCAAAGGGCAAGGCCTCGTGTTGGCCTGTGTTAATTTGTATTTGCTTGAAGTCAGTGGCCTTGCCAGAGTAATTTTGCTACTCCCACTGATGGAGAATAAACCAAATCCACCTCTTTCTGGTTTTCTACAGGGCAATTTGAAGTTTTCTGTGGATTCTGATGTGCCAGTGATTGAAAACAGCAAGCTAGTGTCTGTCATCGCAGACCTACTGTCAACCAAGGCGGACATGGTAGAGAAGGCCCTGCTTTTTCGAACGGTCGCCACTGGCCGAGACGTCATTGATAAGCAGCATACTGAGCAAGAAGCTACCTATGGCAGAGATGCATTTGCAAAGGTGAATGTCAATTCTCTTTCTACAGCTCAGGCTGCGCAGGTCTTTCAGATATTTTTCATGTCTCTGTGCTTCCTACTTTGCTTTGGAAAGTTCTTTAACTGCTGGCATGTTGTATTTTGATATTTGAAGGCAACCATAAAAGTATGTCCACAAAACAGAATATTGGCTGAATATTTTTCTAGCCTGTACATGGAGATCACTCTGTAACTGACTGTGAACAATCAGTTGAAATAACCCACTACCTTCGGACCAGCCAACCCCTGTACATGGGAGGGGAGGAATCTCTTGTCAAATTTAAAAACTTTTCTTCTGCCTGTTTATTGCAAGATGAACTTTGCTCGTCCCAGGCAGCCAGACCAAGTGGCTACTTGGAAGTCCCTTCTGAGCTGTTTGGCAGTGCCAGTAGGGGTTAGTCTTTGATATTTGAGAATTCTGGGCAATATAACTTGCATATGTTTGAGAAGATCATCTATCAAGTTATGTAACAGCAACTAAGGTTTCTCAGTGGGAGCTGTGGGGTGTGTGAGAAGCACATGTCCCTTGATGCTATAGACATGTAGCAGTTAAGCCTTCACCATGGAAAATAATCCTGGACTGACCGTTTGACAATCAGTCAGTTGTAAATTGGAATTTTATGACACTGGTAAAAATGAAGCCGCAAAAGGGAAAGTGCAGCATTCTACTCTTCACTTGGTTAGCTTGTCCCTTGCTGTGCTTTTGACAGCTGAAGCTACCGCTCAGTTTGGGATGGATGCAGTTGAGAATAAAATACAACTTCTTGGCTTCTCTCCCTTAGCAGTATGCCATCTTGGGTTCTTGGGAACTAAAGAAATACTTGGGAACTAAAGAAATACTTAAACAATGAATTTGGGGTGTAGTTCTTCACACTGATAGAGCTCTGGCACATTTCTGTCCAGGAGTAGGGAATCATATCCAAAACTTTGTGCTGATGAACTATCTTCATGCTTTAGCATTTCCCCAATTATGCAGGACTCTCCCCTTGGCCTGTTTGAGTTGCCTGCCTTCAGCGCAACTGGGAAGGGTAATAGTTACATATTCCTTACCCTCAGTGTCTGTGTTCCTGCCATTTGAATGCAGTTGACAAAAATGCAACATGTGCTATTATATGACAGACCTCTGCTCCTTCTCTTCTGTGAGGAAGATTTCCTGCCAAAACACTGTTCACCACTCTGACAGGACAGCCTCTTAGGAGCCTGTTTGAATTATAAACTTATAACTTTCTTTGTGTCCCAAGTTATTTGGCTTTTGCCCAGGACAGAGTTTTATTTTAATTCAGCAGGAGCCCTCTTATATAACCCTTTAGATATGACACTAGACACAAAGTAAAGCTGAAACAAAAAAAAGGTTGATTTTATTGATCAGGCGACAGAGTATAATTGAAGCTTAAATTCTAAAAGACTCAGTTCTTTACTGTAAGAGATGGTCTTAGTTAGAACTTTCTTCCCATATATCACTATTTCCCTTTTGGGATTATAACTTTCCCTTTCTGTACTCTTGAGGAGTCTGTGACCGTTTCCCTTTTAACTTCTGAAACCAGAGGTGCCTTCTGTGTTGAGCCTTCTGAATAACAGGGTAAGGAATATCCTCCTTTTCCTAGGAGTGATAACCCTTTTCTGTTTGGCTAGGCTGGCAGTTTTCCACCTACTGCCCAGCCTCTTCCAGCAAACCCAAACCCCAGTTCTGGAGACAGGGAATAAACAGAATTCAGCAAGTGCTGACACTTAGATGTTGAGTTCTGATTTCTGAACTTTCCCCCAAGTGTGTTGGTGTACAGTAAAGGCTAGGAGTTGTGTCCTTCCACTTCTCAAGTGATTTGTCTGTTTCCCTCAGACTGACACACACACAAACTCCTCCTGACTGGCAACTGCCAAGTCAAAGTCCAAATGATGACTGACTGACAAATCTCACAAGATTTTATAAAATTCTCCTCAGCTGGTGCTGACCAATCAGAGAGAAGGGAGTACAAGCAGGCAGTAGCCTGTCACTCAGTTTGGTATAGTGGTTAGGTGCGCAAACTCTAATCTGGGAGAACTGGGTTTGATTCCCCACTCCTCCACTCGCAGCTGCTGGATGACCTTGGGCAAGCCATAGTTCTGTCAGAGCTGTTCTCTCAAGGGCAGTCCTTGGAAGAGCTCTCTCAGCCCCGCCTACCTCACAGGGTGTCTGTTGTGGGGAGGGGAAGGGAAAGGAGTTTGTAAGCCGCTCTGAGACTCCGAGTGAAGGGCAGGTTATAAATCCAATCTCTTCTTCTCTTCCTCTTCTTCCAACTGCTTTTCAGTGGGGCATTAACCCGTACTCTCCCAGTTCTCTGAGTCTGATGTCGAAAGCATCCTGCTTTTGGAGGTCAGTTCATCACACCTGCCCTCGCGCTATCGGGAAGGGAGATAGTTACGTATTCCTTACCCTCAGTGTCTGTGTTCCTGCCAATTTAACACAGTTGAAAAAGTGCAACATGTGTTATTATATTGTCCATTTGATAAGGCCATCTGTTCCACATATCTCACTTCTTCTGCATCCAAGTTCCCAGGGAGAGCTGAAAAATTCTACACTTACTCCTCCTTGCAGGCCACTCCAATGAGACCACCTCTAAAGTGGCCAAATTCTGTGCTGGGACTTTGTCCATCAGAAAGCAGCTCATCCACACTTTTAAATATCTTTTATGTATAATTAATTACAGCACAATTAAGGTGATGGATTTTTAATCTTTGTATATTAATTTTACATTTGTATGTAAACTGTACTGTTAAATTGCTGCTGGCTCATCGCTTGATCATAATAAATGTTGATGATGGTGGCTAAAAGAAGAAGAAAGTTGGAGTCCAGTCTGGCAGCTTTAAGACCAACAAAGTTTTATCCAAGGTATAGGCTCTTGTGTCCATACACACAACATCTTATACCCAGGATTAAACTTTGTTGTTTTTAAAGGTGCTTGAACTTTGTTCTGCTTCTTCAGACCAACAGGGCTACCCACCTGAACCTAGCTGAAAAAAAGGTTAGACCTGACCCCGTATCCTTCAGGTTTCTTTCATTCTGCCACTGAGAGGCACCTTTAATTTGTAGAGTGACTAATTGTGACCTCTCCGAGAATTACTTTCGTTGTTTTCTTGGTTGGAAGGCAATATATGAACGTCTCTTCTGCTGGATTGTAACACACATCAACGACGTCATTGAAGTGAAGGACCACAACAGCTCGGTTCATGGGAAGAACACGGTCATTGGAGTCCTGGATATTTATGGCTTTGAGATCTTTGACAATAACAGGTGAGCGCTCTGAACAAAGAATGCATCTTTGACTTTAAATTACTTTCTAGGCGATAAATTAAGGCATTCTCTTCTCCATGAATAGTTTCGAGCAGTTCTGCATTAACTACTGCAATGAGAAGCTGCAGCAGCTCTTCATTCAGCTGGTTCTCAAGCAAGAGCAGGAAGAGTATCAGCGCGAGGGGATTCCTTGGAAGCACGTGAGTGAATGAACTGGGCTCTTGTATGTCCAGGTGGACTCAAAGGTCCCACGAGTCTCAGGGATGTGTGTGTGTGTGTGTGTGTAGGGGGGGTATTTGTGAATTTCTTGTGTTGTGCAGGGGTTGGACTAGATGACCCTGGAGGTCCTTTCCAACTCTGTGATTCTATGAGTCTGAGAGTCCGGGATTCTACACCATGAGTGGTCTCATCAAGGTCAAAGAATGTCTGCCTCTTCACCTGAACACTGAGAGTTTTCGCAAGTCCTTTCCATCCTGCAGACTTTTTGGTCTGTGAAAGGGCTTTGCTCAAAACTGCCCAAAATGCCAGCTGTGATACTGGAACAAATGTCTCGGCAGTTTTTGAGGTGAAGATGCATGCTAAGGAACCAACAACTGACATTGTCCCCATAGTTGGAAGAAAGGGACTCAGACAGGTATGTTGATTTAATTAAAGGGCAGGTTGATTAACTTTTCACTTTCAGTGATGAACTGGAACTAGGTAAGGGCCAATTAAAATGTAAGCCTAGACATAGGGATACCCCTTGATCCCTTTCCTGGCCAGAACTGGGTGAGCCACCAAGCCCCTGGTGCCAGCCAATGCTAACACGGCCGTTGCAAGGTGGCAGGACATGCTGATAACTCCCTGAAAGTAAACCAGCCACCTCAAGCCGCAGAACTTGAGGGGCGACCAAATCCAGGGCAGGCTGTTAGCAAACCCCACCTGAGGCTCATGCTAAGGTACGGTTCCTGCTAAATGTGACCACCCTCCAATCAAGGAGGGGGCTCTGTCTGTCAGTGCTCCCCACCTTACAAAAACCAGCCAGATTCCTGCCAGGGAACCTAATTAACGGCACCAATCCTGAGCCAATTACCCAACCACAGCATACAGTGTGAGGTAGGCAACCCCCCCCCTTTCCATGCCAATCCAAAAGAGGGTGAAAAATTCCTACCTGGCCCCAAAAGTGGCAACCAGTGAGCGCCCACATTGTAGAGGGAGGGCGGGTGAGCCGACTGAAACAAGAAGACTGCCTGTTAGAAAAGACAGGCAGAGCAATTAAACACAGGCTGCGCCCCCTTCGATACCCGTATGGGTGGGACTGGCCCAGGAAGATCTCTTCCCCCTTTCACAGATGCAAAGGAGGACCGCCATCTCCAGATGGTCAAGCAACTGATGCCCTGTCCCACTTCCCAGGACCTAGCTACAGTGTTCCATGCAATGGTCACTTCCAGAACTGATTATTGTAACTCGCATATTTTTTTGCCGCCTTCCTTGCTTTCTGCCATCAATATCTTGGCCCTTTTATTTTCACCAGATCGACTATTTCAACAACCAGATCATTGTCGACCTGGTGGAGCAGCAGCATAAAGGGATCATCGCCAATCTGGATGATGCCTGCATGAATGTTGGGAAAGTTACGGATGAGATGTTCCTGGAGGCACTGAATAACAAACTGGGGAAGCACGCCCACTTCTCCAGTAGAAAGGTACTCCTGGTTCTGCCTGTGAAATTATTCTCCTTTCTGAATAGATCCAGCAACTTTGAATGTACTTAGTTCAGTTTCATCTGGGTGGTCAAGGAGCAATGTGAAACCAACTCCAGTGTGTTTTCCCCTTGGGGCTCTGTCTTTTCTGTTTGGTGAAGTGACTAGGAGAGCCAGTTTGATGTAGTGGTTATGAGCATGGACTGTAATCTGGGAGTACCGGGTTTGATTCCTCACTCCTCCACATACAGCCAGCTGGGTGACCTTGGGCCAGTCACAAGTTCTTTCTCAGCTGTTCTCTCAAGAGCAGTCCTTGAAAGAGCTCTCTCAGCCCCACGTACCTTACAGCAGGGATGTCGAACTCATTTGTTATGAGGGCCAGATCTGACATAAATGAGACCTTGTTGGGCCGGGCCAGGTGTGTGTCATCAAAGGTAATGCCAGGTAGCGGAGATCTAAACCGTATAAAGGACACAAACACAAAGGGTGGGTTTTTTTAACTTCAAATAAAAACATGCTTAAAACATCAGCACTCTTGCAATATTTTTTTTATCTAACAGTGTCTGATAACTGACATCTCTTGCTCTGAATTATTGCATCAAGATGTCTCTGCTGTTGCAATCTTGAGTATCCTGTTCAGGTGTATATTTGTAAACTGCAAACGTACAATGATGCAGCAGCAGCAGCAGAACTGGAAGAAGAATCAGAAGACAGCCAGTTCCACTGTGGGCCTGAGAGAAGCCCTCCAGAGTCCTGACCTGCCCCCGGGCCGCATGTTTGACCTTACAGGGTGTCTGTTGTGGGGTGGGGAAGACTCCTTCAGGTAGTGAAGGGTGGGGTAAAAATCCAGTCTTTTCTTCTTCTTCATGCCTACATGCAGATGCAAGGCCTAGAAACTTGCTTTTTTAAGAGTTTGAGAGTTTAACAACTTTTTTAAGCATGCCAATTCTGTGCCTACAGAGTCTGATCATCAGAACCTGCTACTTTGATAAAGGACCTGCTTCTCTCTGTGACGTGCATTTTTCTTTGTTGACTCTTCAGCCTGAGAGGGTGTGCTGGAGAGCCAAACCAGATGCTACTTTTTTCATGAGTTTGCCACAGGGCCTTGCTGTAAGTCCAGTCCCCAAGGCAGTTATGTGCACAGCAGAATGGGGGGAGCTTCTATCTTCACCCCCCACACACATTGTTTTCAGTAGCCAAGCCAATCCGGGGCTGTGTGCCCTGTCAGGAGGCTGAAAATGGCTTCAGGGAGGGTCAGGAACCCCTCCTCCACCCACTGTCCTGATCAGAATCAGGCTGCTCTGTCCTTTTTACACATGAGTTCCTGCAGGGACTTGAAGCTGCAGTATGGCTGCAAGTTGTCGTGAGGACCTAGTGAGAAACATAATGGCTAGTTTGGCTCTCAGGGTGTTCATTCTCCAAAGGTCCCACAAGGATATGGTTCCAGTTTCTATCAAGAGGTATCTGGACTGTAGTGCTCCAGCTTCCGGGGGGTGGGGGGGACATACACATGATGAAGTGCACCTCATGAACATATGAAGCTGCCTTATACTGAATCAGGCCTTTGGTCCATCAAGGTCAATAATTGTCTACTCAGACTGGCAGTGGATCTCCAGGGTCTTTCACGTCACCTCCTGCCTGGGCCTTTTCAAGTGGAGATGTCAGGGATTGAACCTGGGACCTTCTGCATGCCAAGCAGATGCTCTAGCACTGAGCCATGCCCGTCCCCATACAAAAATGTTTCCTAGTCCTAGAAGACTAGCGTGTCAGGAAATATGCTGGTCTTTTTGGTCTCGGAACTGTTTTTCCAGTGGAGAAGTATTCCATCATAGGAGCCTCCCCCTGTAATCTGAAATGCTAACACCCCCCTTCCCTTACACAGGCTTATCATCTTGGTAAGAACTTGACCAAAATTGTAAATGAGAAATGTATTAACTTTGGTAAGAGAGCAACCAACATTCAAGGTCATGCCCGTGTCTCTGATGCTATACAGCTTTGTGGGGAGGCAAGAAAAAAGCTAAGAATCTATGTCTATGGCACCTGTTTGAGAGAGAAAAATCTTGGACTGAAAATTTTCCTTCCTTTCTGCGTTCTTGTCCCACTTTCTGTTTTCTTCAAAGGTCAGCGCAGTGGGGCATCTGGCCCCAAGTGACATGCAATAGAGTAGTGCTCTTTTTGTAGCAGGAACTCCTTTGCATATTAGGCGACACATCCCTAATGTAGCCAGTCCTCCAAGAGCTTACAGAGCTCTTCTTACAGGGGCTACTGTAAGCTCTTGGAGGATTGGCTACATCAGGGGTGTGTCACCTAATATGCAAAGGAGTTCCTGCTACAAAAAGAGCCCTGCAATAGAGTAATGACACCATATATAGACTCTGCAAGTAAATCTATGAAGTATGCACATATTTTATTAAACAGTGTGCAATAAACAACACAAATTAAAAATCATGTGTCAGCATCTCATTAATGTCTCATTCAGTCACTATATATCTATCATTATGCATTCATTAACAAGTCATCATGTAAGTTTCACAAATTTCACAACTGGAAAATCCCACGTATCAGTGGAAAGTCACAGATATCAAAGCAATCTTGTACACGTATCACCCAATACTAAGGCATTTAATATTTCCCCCAAGAGGATATAGTACAAGATGAATGCATAATGATGGATATATAGTGATTGAATGAGCCATTAATGAGATACTGACACATGATTTTTAATTTTACACACTGATAAAGTATACACATACTTTATAGATTTACTTGTGGAGTCTATATATGGTGTTATTACTCTATTGTTGATAGACGTGTCCAGGGTCATTTCCTGCCAGAGCACTCTGGAGCAGTTCTCCTGCAGTAATGAGCCCAGGGGGGAAGCCAGGCGTGTCTGCCCACCTCCCCTTCCCATCTCCAGCTGTAGAATACAATGGAAAGGTCATGCCGCCCCTGTGGCATGACTCTGGAGAGAAGGGGTCAGCTGGGGAAGGGAAGGGGAGGCTTTTGAAGATGCCTCCCCCCCCCCTTTTTTTGCTTCCCCTTCTGACACACTTCTGGTGATGTCAGGGGGCGTGGCATATGCTAATGAGTTATGCTAATAGTAGGTATGCTAATGAGCTCCTGGACCTCTTTTTCTACGAAAGGACCCCTGGTCTTGAATGACATGGAGGTCTGTTTGCTTTGCTTATTCCAAGTGACATGCAGGCATTTCCCCTATGCTGGGAAGGGAAGGGGAGAGGAAGAAGAGGTGATCCCCACTTCCTCTCTTCACTGTAATCTCACATTTCTCCCCCCTTTCACTGTGACCTGTTTTTCTCTCCTCCTGCCTTCAGCTTCTCCTTTCCCCCCATTACTGCTGTGTTCTCCACATCACTGTCACCAGCTCGTCTTCTCCCTCCTCCTCCTCCTCCTCCTCCTGAGAGCCAGTTTGGTGTAGTGGTTAGGAGCGCAGACTCTAATCTGGGAGAACCAGGTTTGATTCCCCACTTCTCCACATGCAGCCAGCTGGTGTGACCTTGGGTCAGTCACAGGTTCTCTCAGAGCTGTTCTGGAAAGAGTAGTTCTTGAAAGAACTCTCTCAGCCCCATCTACCTCACAAGGTGTCTTTTGTGGAGAGGGGAAGGAAAAGGAGATTGTAAGCCGCTCTGAGACTCCTTTGAGTAGTTGAAGAGGGGGTATAAATCCAATCTCTTCTCTCCTCCCACCTCATTCCCTCCCCTCAACACTTATGGCATTTTCTCTCCTAGGCTGCTCCTTTAACAGCCCAATTTTGTGGCCTTGTTTGGTAACCCCATAATCCTGACCATGATTTCAGTCGGCATTGTTTTAAAGTTACGTCTCCAGATATGCACGTTATGTTTGTATCTGATAAAGCCCTGGAATATTTTGTTGATCTCTAAGATGCTCCTGGACTTAGATTTAAATATGCATATTGTTTCTCCAGTGGTTCTTCGTGGGACATTCCTCACGTCTGGGATAAGCTCCGCCCTCCTCCTCAGGGTCGGCTCCGAACTTTGATCCAGGCAGGGAGGGGCTTATCCCCTTGGAGGCAAACCAGTTCCTTTGCCGACCCTGCTTCAGCAGGACGTGCTCCGGAACGCGCCTATTGAAAGAAGCGAACTACGAGAAGATTCGCAGCCTGACGAGGCTGTGACTAAGTACGACGGGCTTTGTATAGGGAGTGCTGACGCTTCCTGAGCCCAGCGACATTCTCTCCTCTGCCGGTCTGACCCGTCCCTGGGGCGGAGGACCTGCTCTTATTACAGAGAGTGCAGAGAGAGAGAGAGCGAGAGAGAGAGAGAGACAAACAGTCTTCTACCTTCCCGCCTGAATCGCGGTAAGCAGAAGCAGGCAGACAGTTTCTACCCTCTCCAGTAATCCTGGAAGAGGCTGAGACATTGCCTAAGGAATGCAGAGGTCCATTCCTTTTAACCCCGGGATGCAGAGCGGGAAAAGAAAAACCTCCGTGGCATTTTTTCCTTCCTCAAAACCCCGCGAATGCAAGTGGGGAGGGGGAGGAGTTTTCAGGCCTCACTCCATCCCGGGGAGGAAAATCTTGGCGGGAAACGCTGGGAGTAGCCATTTTAGACCCACAAATAGATGGGAATGTCGTGCATGATCTACACTCTCCAGGGATCTGGATGAGTTATAATCATAGTAAATGAACTAGACCAACCTGCGGAGAACTATCTCTAAAGCCTTTAATAGCTTTTGCGGAGAATGATCCCTAAAACCTCAGTTAGTGGGGGGGGGATCTTCGTTTTCTATCATGGATCTGATTTCAGATTCATCTACACCCCGCAGGTTCTGGTAATGGCTGAGAAGGCATCCCAAGATTGGGGTTGTTCCTCTGAGGACAAAACACAGACAGGACCATCCACTTCTCAAGATTCTAGGGATACCCCAGATCTAGAATCCAGGGAGCCCATTTCGTCTGATATGCTAAATTGGTTCAGAGGAGAAATGAGAAGGGAGTTTAAAGAATTGATAAAAGAAACAATTCATGGATCCAAATCACACGGTTCCTTAATGGAAAGAGGTAGATCCCTCAAGAGGAACAGAGACAGGACGACCAGCGAGTCTAGGTCACCTGTAAGATCAAAACATAGCAGACGTAAATCCAGAGAACGAAGTCCCCTTCTGGGGCCTGGGGATTCTGAACCAGATTCTTCCACCTCCTCTTCTGGTAAAGAAGAAGGGGAGCTTTCAGCGGAAGAAGACGAGGTGGTTATGCCTTCAGTACAATCTAGGCTTTTTCCACAAGACTTATACTCCCGCCTCTTACCTAAAGTTTTGAGGACCCTAGATCTATCATCTAGACCTCAGGAGGAAACAGTACAGGAGCCAGAATTTCAAACAGGGGCTGGAAAGTTAATGCCTAAGGTCTCAGTTTCACAGACAGGGCTGCCTTTCCCCGCTTCATTCTACAATATTATGAAAGCGGAATGGGAACATCCGGCTAAACCCAAGGCTAATCACCCACTGTTCTCTAAATTTTATTCACTTATGCCAGAAGCCACAAAGAAGTTGAAACTTCCCGTGGTAGATGATCCGGTGACCAGTCTGTATTCTAGCTCGGTGCTCCCAATGGATGCTGATGGGATGCCTAAGGATCATACTGATAGAAGGGTGGAACAGGCTTTACGAAAAAATTTTGAAGCCTCCTCTTCCGCTATCAAAGCCTCTACTGCCGGCTCTCTCTTTGCCAGGGCTGCGTATGACTGGGCAGACAAATTGGCTTCGGCAGACAGTGAGGTGCCAAAGGAGTTCAAAGATGAACTGAAGAAAATAGCTCTGGCAATTGCCTTCACGGCAGATGCCACACTAGATGCTATGCAACTGTCAGCCAGGGCTTTAGCATGTAGCGTGACAGCAAGACGCAATAACTGGCTCCGTCACTGGGATGTGGATTCCTCTGCTCAGGCAAAGGTGGCAGCGGTCCCTTTTAAAGGTACTAACTTATTTGGAGATGGTCTGGATAGATACCTAGTGGAGGATAAGGACAAGAAAAAGTCCTCCCCTCCAAACGACGGGATAACAGACAGAGAAAACGTTTTCAGCCATTTCGCGACCAGAAAAGAGGACAAAAACCCTCCTATTCACGGTCGTTTAAAGGAAAATGGCAACCTAGACATCAAGGGGGGAAATCTTTCCCCCACTAAAAATGAACATGCAACGGCCAAAGGTCCCAAGAAAGGACCTTCAGCATGACTATATGGCCTCCCCGGGAAAACAGAAGATAGGGGGAAGGCTACAGGCATTCTCTCAAATGTGGCATACAACAATCTCAGATCAATGGGTATTGGAGACAGTATCACAGGGGTACAAACTGGAATTTTGTTCCATCCCCTATCGAAGGTTCATCAGTATACCAAAATACAGAAACCGGTTGAAACACCTCCAAATCAAGGAGGCGATACTTCACCTCCTGGATATAGGGGCAATAGAGAAAGTACCTGTGTCCCAACAGGGACAGGGCGTTTACTCTATATTCTTCGTGGTGCCAAAGAAAAACGGATCCACGAGAGCCATTTTAGACCTGAAATGGCTCAACAAACTCATTCGAAACAGGAAATTCAAGATGGAAACTCTGAAATCCATTCTTATATCCATCCAGGAGGGAGATTTTCTGACATCTTTGGATCTGTCAGAAGCGTACCTCCATATACCCATTCACAGTTCGCACCGAAAATTTCTGCGATTCAATTATGCAAATCTTCACTTCCAATACAAAGCTCTCCCCTTTGGTCTCAAGTCTTCACCCAGGGTCTTCACAAAGGTACTGGTGACCTTGGTAGCACATCTGAGATTACAAGGGGTGAGTCTTTTTCCGTATCTGGACGACGTCCTGATCAAAGCCCCTTCAGAGGCGGTCTGCTCACAGGCCCTAAATCTGACTATTCTAACATTAGAAGCCCACGGCTTCATTGTGAATCGGGAGAAGAGTCACATGATTCCCACTCAGAGATTGCTCCACCTAGGGGTGGAGATAGACACGAAATTGGACAAAGTGTTTTTGTCACAGGAAAGGGAATTCAAGCTCAAAACCCTGATGGACCAAGTGCTTCAAAAGTCAGAGACACAGCTAATGACCCTGGTCAAACTCCTAGGAATGCTTGTCTCTTGTCAGGAGATAGTGCAATGGGCTCGTTTCCATGTCAGACCCTTACAGTTGCTGTTATTACCACACCAAAAGGCGATTTCACACAAGAGAGTAAAACAGATCAGTCTTTCTACCCCGGTCCGGAATATGATAGCCTGGTGGCAAAATCCAATGAGGTTCAAAATAGGAGTTCCTCTCCGGGACCCCTCACGATCTGTAATGACGACGGATGCCAGTCTCTCGGGATGGGGTGCACATTCGGGAGACCAGATGGTCCAGGGAGAATGGTCGGTTGCGGAGATGACAGAAAGCATCAATCTGCTGGAACTGAGGGCGATACGCCTCGGGCTTGTAAAACTTGTCGATGTTCTGTCAGGGACCCATGTTCTGGTACAGACGGACAACACTACAGCAAAAGCGTACGTGAATCGTCAAGGGGGAACCAAGGTTCGCTCCCTTCATGCGGAAGCATCTCTGATAATGACGTGGGCAGAGAAACATCTGTTATCAATAAAAGCCATTCACGTAGCAGGAAAGGACAACGACTTAGCGGATTGGCTCAGTCGGAAACGAATAGACCAATCAGAATGGATGCTGAACAGGGAAGTCTTCGTACAGATCCGCAACAAGTTCGGCAGAATGGTCATGGATCTGTTTGCCACAGACCTAAATTGTCAAATACCAGAGTTCGTATCTCGTCAACGAAACACTCTGGCAAAAGGGACAGATGCTCTAAGTTATCCATGGCCTCCAGGACTCCTCTATGCCTTTCCGCCCCTACCAATCCTACACAAAGTTCTACAAAAGATTCGTATACAGAAAGCAGAAGTGGTACTGGTTGCCCCTTTCTGGCCACGTCAAACCTGGTTTCAGGAACTGCAATCTCTGTCGACAACAAAACCATGGCACCTGCCTCTTCGGGTGGACCTCCTCACACAGGGTCCAACAAGGCACCCACGGCCGGAACTTCTTCGGCTGACAGCATGGAGATTGAGCGGAAAATGTTAGAGGGAGCGGGGTATCAAATTAAAGTAGTTGATACCATGTTGGCAGCCAGAAAGGTCTCTACTAAAAAATCCTATGATCATACGTGGAAGGTTTTTCACTCATGGAGCTTGGAACGGGGTCATAACCCGGTTACGGCTTCAGTTAGAATAGTCTTGGCTTTCCTACAAGATGGGCTTGATAAGGGCCTAAGTACTAGCACCCTCCGTAGACAGGTATCCGCCATCTCAGCCATCCAAGGGGCCAAACATGGAAGGTCTCTGCTTAGACATCCGCATATTAAGCGATTTTTGAAAGGGGCGATGTCCATTAATCCTCCGCAGGTCCACAGGTTTCCCACCTGGAACCTTAACGTGGTACTTAGGGCTCTCTGTAAATACCCTTTTGAGCCAATGGCTACGTGTCCTCTGAAGGAACTCACCTTCAAGACCCTTTTTTTGGTAGGTATCACCTCAGCTAGGAGAGTTTCGGAGTTGAGAGCTTTATCTATTAACAAGGAGCTCTGTATTTTCCACCAGGACAAGGTAGTCCTTCGCTTAGACCCAGCATTTATTCCAAAGGTGAATTCGGTTTTTCATAGGGCAGAAGAGATTGTTCTTCCCTCCTTTTGTCCCAATCCTAAACATGAAAGAGAAAAGGAATGGCATTGTTTAGATGTTCGGAGGGCCCTTAGTTTCTATATTGACAGAACTAAAGGGTGGAGACAATCGGAGACGCTTTTTGTTTCATTCAGGAAATCCTCCTTGGGAACACATGTCTCCACATCCACGTTGAGTAGGTGGATTAAGGGATGCATTATCTTAGCCTATAAAGCAAAAGGGTTAGAGATTCCGGCCGGAATCGTTGCACACTCCCTTCGGGGGACGGCTACCTCGGTGGCGTATCGATCCTTTCCCTCATTAGAAACCATTTGCCGAGCGGCAACATGGCAGTCGGTCCATTCGTTTACTAAACATTATAGAGTGGACACACTAGCTTCAGCGGAAGCGGCATTTGGTCGCAGGGTGCTTCAACACACTCTGTAAAGCTGGGAATGCCAGCCCACCCGGTAACATAGCTTTTGTACGTCCCAGACGTGAGGAATGTCCCACGAAGAACCACTGGAGAATGGAAGGTTTCTTTCACTTACCGTGAATCTTCCTTTCTCTGTGGTTCTGAAGGGGGACATTCCTGCCCACCCGTTGTTTAGGGTGATTCCCCTCTTTACAGAGTTTGATACGGGGGGCAGTGGCTTCGAGAGACCACGCTGTTACTGTTGTTTTTGTGGGTTAAATTTCTTGCCCTATGGTAGTGTTTGGGCAGTTGGTACCCCCTTGGTTGTGGGGGGAAATGTTGTGTTTTCTTCTAGTTCCTTTCCGGCGGGGAAGATAATCGGGCTTGAGAAGGACTGGTTTGCCTCCAAGGGGATAAGCCCCTCCCTGCCTGGATCAAAGTTCGGAGCCGACCCTGAGGAGGAGGGCGGAGCTTATCCCAGACGTGAGGAATGTCCCCCTTCAGAACCACAGAGAAAGGAAGATTCACGGTAAGTGAAAGAAACCTTCCATTCTCTGTTGTTGTTGTTTTTCCCTGCCTCTGTCCCCATTGTGCAGATTTTTTGATCCACACTCTTGAGGCAAGTTATAGGGATGTCAGGCTCCAGGTGGGGCCTGGGGAATCCCACGGGATTACAGCTCATCTCCAGACTACAGAGGTCAGTTCCCCTGGAGAAAAATGGCTGCTTTGGAGGGTGGGTTCTGTGGCCATTGTCCCCCACTTGAGGAGGTTCCCATCCTCCCCAGGCTCCACCCCCAAATCTCCAGGAGTATCCCAACCTGGATCTGGCAACCCTACTTCCCCACTCCCAACCGGGGCCAGGTGAGACCTGGCAACCCTAATTACATACGTGGGGGTGGGGTGTATCAAAGAAAACTGTGGCTGTCTCAGTGGATGGGGACTCATAGCGCTTTGCACTAGATTAGAAGGGTGTGGCTTTAAAATACAGGGGAATACGGCTGACTGGATACTGGATGAAACAGAACTGTTTTCTGTGTGCAGTTAGCTATTCTGATGGCACCGGCCAGAGGAGGGGAGCAGGCTGCACTTGTGCAGGGGTGGTGGTGGTCAAAAGTGTGCAGGGCCTACATTGCAGAAACGTACGATCTGCAGAATTTCTTCAGTCTGTCTTGCTGTGTTTTGTAAATAATCTGCCTAAATTTCTCATTGGAGTTGCCCTGATGTCCAGCAGGGGGAGTCAGAGCCTCTTTAATGCAGCATGGGGAGGGGGGACGGGAGCAGGAATTTGGCTAGATGATCATGATGTCACTTACAACCAATAGGCACCCAGTTTGCATTCATGTGATGGTTTTCTAATCAGCTAATTTTCTGTGGCAGCAAATGCAGATGGTGTTGGCGTTTGATTGCAGTTAAGTGATTGTTACCCTCATCAGTGACAAAATACTGCTGTTTTTACTTCTCTATCCGGAAGCCTTGGAGTCTAATGTTTTGATTTTGCTGGGATGCAGCCAGACAGCTTTCCCTGCTGCTTTTAAAACTGGGCTGCCCCTTGACAATCATGTAGTGATGACTGTTTACTTGATGGGGAGAGCTCACCGGGAAATCCTTTTGCTGGGAGAGGGGGGCTCATCCTATAGGGCAAAGAGTAACCCAAACATACATGAATTAAAAATATACTTGAGTCTGTCTCCAGAATTAACATGATAGAATTAAAATTTAGATTTGTTGTTTTGGCTTGTTGTATTGAAACACAGTAATAAGGGAACTCTCTCTCAGTGGCTTTGGGCTTGTAGGTTTGGTTTGGCAGACAGCATTTGTAGCAAATCTGCTGAACCCGTGTCTCATCCCGCTCCGGCTAACATGTTCCCATTGTTGTGTTTGACTTGCATAATTGCAGTCTAGTTCAGGTCAAAATGATCAGAAGAAGGCTTTTAATTAGGGCTGTTAACCTGATTAAAGATCTCCTGTTCGATTAATGGATCAGTCTCATTTGTATAAGCCCAACAGTTCTGCAGGAATGCATTCGGAAGCAGACCCATGGAAATTACCCCCAAAGAAACGGTAGAACTGAAGGCTTAGCAGGGTGCCTTTTCGATTGCCCAGTCAATGAGAAGCCCTGCTGGGAACAAGGCCCACCTAGCCGTCCGCACTTTTGGAAAAACGCTAGGCAGGCTTCAGGAAAGATGGCAGACCATAGAAAATGTTAACATGAACGTTGCTGCCGTCCCTAAGTGTTTATTTTACGTTTAGGTAAAGGTAACGGTTTCCCTGGCTTGAAAGCCGGTCAAATCTGATTCTATGGTTGCAGTGCTCATCTCCGTTTCCAAGCCAAAGAGCCAGCACTGTCTGAAGATGTTTCTGTGGTCATGTGACAGCATGACTAGAGGCTGAGATGCACAGAACGCTGTTGCATCTAGCTAGCACTTTATGACATTGGCCTGTTTTTAGATGGTTTTATCTATGATATAATTGTTTATTTATGTTTTATCCTTCTGTAAGCCATCCTGAGCCTGCTTTGACAGGGAGGACAGGGTATAAATTGAATGAATGAATAAATAAATATAAATGTTGGCAGGCCCCATGGCACCCACAGGCCCCCTGGGGGACCCCTGGTTTATCTAGTCCAGCATCCTGTTTCACACAGCAGGCAGCCCAGCCACCTTACAGGGCCGACAGACAAGGGTTTAGAATCCAAGGTCTTCCCCTGATGCAGCCTCCCAGCACTGGTATTCTGGAGGTGTATATGTAAGGTGCCGTCAGCTGGTTCCACTGTGCATCTGCCCCTTCAGGGAAAGACCAGCCATTCACCCTGCTGTTTTAATCTTCCAACTTCCTTTGTTAATGGCACAGGCCTGGGAATGGCTGGCCTTCAGCTCCTGGTGAGCAGAGAGGTGCTGAGGAACAGCAAGACTTGTTTCAGCTGCTGTCCACCTGTGATTGATTGTATAGGAAAACAACCTCTTAAGTCTTTCCTTGAGCTGTTCTCTGCAGAGGATCGCATTGCTCAGGTGACGAACAGGAAGACAACCAAATTATAAGATAACTAATGAGAAGAGGACAAAGTTTGAGTCCAGTGGCACCTTTAAGACCAACAACGTTTTATTCTGTGTATAAGCTTTCGTGTGCACAAGCACATGAAAGCTTATACCCAGATATGTTGTCGAAGGCTTTCACAGCCGGAGTTCTTTAGTTGCTGTAGATTTTCCGGGTTGTGTGGCCGTGGTCTTGGCATTGTAGGACCTGACGTTTCGCCAGTAGCTGTGACTGGCATCCTCAGAGGTATAATACAGAAAGAGGGAGTACTTTCTCAAGAGTACTCCATCAAGTACTCCATCTCTCTCGAGTACTCCATCTTTCTGTGTTATACCTCTGAGGATGCTAGTCACAGCTACTGGCGAAACGTCAGGTCCTACAATGCCAAGACCATGGCCACACAACCCAGAAAATCTACAGCAACTAATTATCCCCAGAATAAAACTTTGTTGGTCTTAAAGGTGCCACTGGACTCAAACTTCGTTCTGCTGTGTCAGCCCAACATGGCTACCCACCCTGGATCTAATTAGAAGACAGATTGAGGCTCCTGAACATCTAGCTAATTGTTTTCAGAAGCTTTAGTCTGTGCTTATGCTGAATTCAGTATCTTTATCCTCAAATCTTGGTCAGAGCAGTCAGGTTAGAATGGATAAAAGGAAGTACTTCTTCACCCAAAAAGTGATTAACAGATGGAATTCACTGCAACAGGAGGTGGTGGCAGCTACAAGCATGGACGGCTTGAAGAGGGAATTGGAAAAATATATGGAACAGAGGTCCATCAGTGGCTGTTAGCCCCAAGATATAGGTAGGAACTCTCGGTCTGGGGCAAGTGAGGCTTTATATTCTTGGTGCTTGGGGGGGCAACAGTGGGAGGGCTTCTAGTGTCCTGGCCCCACTGCTGGACCTCCTGATGGCACCTGGTATTTTTAGCCACTGTGTGACAGAGTGTTGGATTGGATGGGCCATTGGCCTGATCCAACATTGGCTTCTCTTATGTTCTTAAGTGACTTTTGCTTGCTTGTGAGAGAGGGTGGGGAGGCTGAGGAAGTCTGGGATTCTGCACAAATACCCCTTTCCCAAAACTGAGACAAGCAGTCGCTAGAGGGAGATTAATAGACTGGAAGATATGGTTGTGAAGTACATTCTCAGCTTTCCATGACTTTTTTAAAAATATCCTCTCTGGATGTCACACAACAGGCTAAAAAAATTACTCTTGTGTTTTTCCAGTGTTTTTTCAAATATTGGTGGACAGAACCTTGAGTGTTCCTTTGTACACTAAAGTTTGTACCCCTAGGTTTCTCTGGGCGCCTCATTACTTAAATACATAAAACTGCCTTCTACTGAATCAGTCCCTTGGGCCATAACTGTTCAGTATTGTCTGCTCTGACTGGCAGCTGCTCTCCAGGGTCTCAGGCAGAGAAGGGTCTTTCACATCATCTACAGCTTCGTCCTTTTAACTGGAGGTGCTGGGGACTGAACCAGGGACCCTCTGCTGGGCTCTTCCACTGAGCCACAGCCCGTCCCCATCTTCAAACAGAGACTATATCCTACATGCCTCCTGGTGTAATCCCGATCATGTTCTTATCTGGAATATTGCTTTATTTCAAACTCTGAATTGTAATGGGAGGCCAGGATGCTGCCTCCTTATGCTTAAATTATTTATCATGCCTCTCAAGGCAAAGCCAAGATGACATTGCGTTTCCCAGGTGCTGTGAGATGTATGCCTTGATGCAGCTTTACCGAAAGCAACAGCAGAGACTGCAGATGCTGAGATGGATGTTTCTGAAGAGCATCAAGGACTGTGTGCTGATCTGTTATAGCTGTAACGATCTCTCAGTCTCACACTTAACGCATCACTGCTCCCTTGTGAACATGTTGGGTTCTGCATAAGGGCGGGGAAGCTCCGAGGGGCTGCTATGCTCTATATGCAAGTGGCCTAGTTTACGGGCTGGATATCGAGTGGGCTTCTATCAGCTTGCCTTTCCGTTCTTCAAAACCAGTGCAGCATCAGAGAATATCTTTCCCCTGTGCGCCAAAGAGAAATCTGACTGTCGACTGATGACCAAAGGGTTGTGCAATCTGCATGATTGTCATTGTGCCTGGCAGCACATCGCTGGATGTTCTCGATCAAATTTG
The DNA here is from genome assembly GCA_029375565.1 of Gekko gecko. Taxonomy (NCBI): domain Eukaryota; kingdom Metazoa; phylum Chordata; class Lepidosauria; order Squamata; family Gekkonidae; genus Gekko; species Gekko gecko. The sequence goes on from JAPDNY010000069.1 coordinate 187,720, forward strand.
ATTGTCTGTCCCTCCCCACCCCCCACCCCCGTTCCCTGTGTTGAGAACATCAAGGCCTCTTCACCTGTGACAGTTTCCCTATGCAGAAATTTAACACAGGAAATAAGAGTTTATGGCATTATTTAGAGTGAGGACTGAATATGTGTATCCGTTGTGCTGACCAGCCATTGGATTTATAAAGTTGCAATGTCACATGTTATGTAGTCGTAAATTATGCGCGGATGCACGGATTTCGAGTGCGGGTGCAGAAAGGAGAGCGGGGCCCTTTGTCTACCTGATCTCCCCCACCTCAGGTCCCCGGTGTGGTGCCCTGATGCCCGCTGACATCTTTCCTGTTGCCAGTGCTCCCTCATAAGAACATAAGAGAACATAAGAGAAGCCAATGTTGAATCAGGCCAATGGCCTATCTAGTCCAACACTCTGTCACACAGCGGCCAAAATATACCAGGTGCCATCAGGAGGTCCAGCAGTGGGGCCAGGGCACCAGAAGCCCTCCCACTGCTGCCCCCTCCAGCACCAAGAATAGAGTGCATCACCTGCCCCAGACTGAGAGTTCTCATTCTATACCCTGTGGCTAATAGCCACTGGTGGACTTCTGCTCCATATGTTTATCTAATTTCCTCTTGAAACTGTCCATGCTTGCAGCTGCCACGACCTCCTGTGGCAGTGAATTCCATATGTTAATCACTCTTTGGGTGAAGAAGTATTTCCTTTTATCTGTTCTAACCCGACTGCTCAGCAATTTCATAGAGTGCCCACGAGTTCTTGTATTGTGAGAAAGGGAGAAAAGTACTTCTTTCTCAACCTGCTCAATCCCATTCATAATCTTATAAACCTCGATCATGTCACCCCTCAGCCGTCGTTTCTCCAAGCTAAAGAGCCCCAAGCATTTTAACCTTTCTTCATAGGGAAGGTGTTCCAACCCTTTTATCATTCTAGTTGCCCTTCTCTGCACTTTTTCCAATGCTATAATATCCTTTTTGAGATGTGGTGACCAGAACTGTACACAGTATTCCAAATGAGGTCGCACCAATGATTTATACAGGGGCATGATGATACTGGCTGATTTGTTATCAATTCCCTTCCTAATAATCCCCAGCATAGCGTTGGCCTTCTTTATTGCAGCTACACATTGTGTAGACATTTTCAGCGAGTTATCCACTACGACTCCAAGATCTCTCTCTTGGTCAGTCTCTGCCAGATCAGACCCCATCAACGTGTATTTATATTTAGGATTTTTGGCTCCAATGTGCATCACTTTGCACTTGGCCACATTGAACCCCATTTGCCACGTTGACGCCCACTCACCCATCCTCAACAGATCCCTTTGGAGTGCCTCACAATCCTCCCTGGTTTTCACCACCCTGAACAACTTCGTGTCATCTGCAAATTTAGCCACATCACTGCTTACTCCCAATTCCAAATCGTTAATAAACAAGTTAAAAAGCATGGGACCGAGTACTGATCCCTGTGGTACCCCACTGCTTACCACCCTCCACTGAGAAAGTTTCCCATTTATACTCACTCTCTGTTTCCTATTTATAAGCCAGTTTTTGATCCACAAGAGGACTTGTCCTTTTATCCCATGACTATTGAGCTTACTTAGGAGCCTTTGATGAGGAACTGTATCAAAAGCTTTCCGGAAGTCAAGGTAAATAATATCTATTGGGTCCCCCTTGTCCACATGTTTGTTCACTCCTCAAAAAACACTAACAGGTTAGTGAGACAAGATCTTCCCTTACAGAACCCATGCTGAGTCTGCCTCAATAGTTTTTGTTCATCAATGTGCCTACTAATTCTTTCCTTAATAACAGTTTCCACCAACTTACCCGGTATCGATGTCAGACTGACTGGCCTGTAATTTCCTGGATCTCCCCTGGAGCCCTTTTTAAAGATGGGAGTGACATTAGCTACCTTCCAGTCATCAGGAATGGAGGCAGATTTTAAAGAAAGATTACATATTTTTGTCAGGAGATCCACAAGTTCACATTTGAGTTCTTTCAGAACTCTCGGATGAATGCCATCTGGGCCTGGTGATTTATTAGTTTTTAAATTGTCCATCAGTCGGAGGACTTCCTCTCTTGTCACCGCAATCTGATTCAGGTCTTTCAAACCCCCTCCCGAAATCAGTGCTTCTGGAGTGGGCAAACACTTCTCCTCTTCCACAGTGAAGACAGAGGCAAAAAATGCATTCAGCTTCTCAGCCATTTCCCTATCATCCTTCACTACTCCTTTTACCCCTTGGTCATCCAAGGGCCCCACTGCCTCCCTGGCTGGCTTCCTACTTCTAATGTATTTGAAGAAAGTTTTATTGTTGGTCTTTATGTTTTTTGCGATATGCTCCTCATATTCCCTTTTTGCTTGCCTGATCACAGACTTGCATTTTATTTGCCATAGTCTGTGTTCCCTTTTATCAACCTCACTAAGACTAGCTTTCCACCGCTTAAAGGAATCCTTCTTACCTTTTACAGCTTCCATTACTTTATTTGTTAACCATGCAGGCTTTTTTCTATACCTATTTGTACCTTTCCTAACCTGCGGTATATATTTTTTCTGAGCTTCTAGGATTGTCTTTTTAAATAGTCTCCAAGCTTCCCCAATGGTTTTGACCTTCTCCACTCTTCCTTTCAATTTCTTCCTCACATGTCCCCTCATACCAGAGAAGTTACCCCTTTTAAAGTTAAAAGTGGTTGCGTCAGTCTTTTTGGGCAACTCCCTATCTGTACAAATGTTAAACTCAATGACATTATGGTCACTGTTTCCAAGTGGTGCAATCACTTTTACATCTCTCACCAGGTCTTGGGTGTTACTTAGGACCAAATCCAGGATCGCCTCTCCCCTGGTAGGATCTGTGACCATCTGTTCCACAGCACAGTCATTGAGAGTGTCTAAGAACGCAATCTCTTTTTCCCGACTAGAACTCATATTGACCCAATCAATGTGTGGGTAGTTAAAGTCGCCTATTACAACACAGTTATTTCGTCTAGCCGCTATCTTTAATTCATTCATCATTTTATAATCCTCCTCTACCTTTTGATCTGGTGGGCGATAACAAACTCCCACTGTTAAGCCTCCTTTTGGACCCACTATTTCAACCCATAGCATTTCCAGAAGGGAATCCAATTCTCTTACCCTCTCAATCTTACTGGATGGTATACCCTCTCTGACATACAGAGCCACCCCACCTCCAACCCTTTCCCCCTATCCTTCCGATATAATTTATAACCAGGAATCACCGTATCCCACTGATTTTCCTCATCCCACCAAGTTTCTGAAATACCCACAATGTCTATTTCCCCCCCAACACCAAGCATTCCAACTCCCCAATTTTACCTCGGAGACTTCTAGCATTTGTGTATAAACACTTATAGTTTCCCACGTTTGTTAAGCCCACAGCCTTCCTCTTGCTGCCTCGAGACCTTGCCAGGCAGTTCCTATCATTAGCCACAGTCTCAGTGGACAATTGTAATCCATTTCCTTGTACAAAAGTAATAGCTACCCCTTCATCTCTTTGAGATGAGCCATCCCGAACCAGAGACTTTTCATCTCCTGTCGGCTTTCCCCCATTATTCAGTTTAAAAACTGCTCTGCCACCTTTTTGATTTTGAGCGCCAGCAGCCTGGTTCCTTCTCGGGACAAGTGGAGACCGTCCCTTTTGTACAGCTCCCTCTTGTCCCAAAAAGCATCCCAGTGCCTAACAAACTTGAACCCTTCCCCCTACACCACCGTCTCATCCACGCATTGAGACTCCTGATCTGTGCCTGTCTCTCCGGCCCTGCGCGTGGAACAGGTAGCACTTCCGAGAAGGCTACCTTGGAGGTCCTGGCCTTGAGTTTCCTGCCCAGCAGCCTAAATTTCTCCTCCAGGACCTCACGACTGCATTTCCCCACATCGTTGGTGCCGACATGCACCACGACCACTGGCTCCTCCCCAGCACTATCTACCAGCCTATCTAAAACACGCGTAATGTCCGCTACCTTCGCACCAGGCAGGCAAGTCACCATACGGTCAGTACGCGGGTTCGCCACCCAGCTGTCTACCTGCCTAAGGATCGAATCACCAACTACCAAGAGCCCCCCTCCCACCCTTCCCAGGGACGGTTCCTTGGTACGAAAGGATACCCGTTCACCAGCTGAAGAAGAGGTCCCTTCTGAGGGCACATTCCCCTTATCCTCAGCATGGTGCCCCTTTTCCCCTTGACCCTCATGCTCCCTGGCAGCAGCCGGGCTGCCAGATCCAGAGTGGGACATATCTAACAAGTCCCCGAGAGTCTTCCCCGTGCACCTAACTGACTGTCCCTGCTTCTCCAGGTCAGCCACCTTGGCCTCAAGGGAGCAAACTCGCTCCCTGAGAACCAGGAGCTCCTTGCACCGAGCACACACCCAAGACTTCTGACCAGTGGGCAGATAGTCATACATGTGACACTCCATGCAAAACACTGGATAGCCCCCAACCCCCTGCTGGCATTCTGGCTTCATAATTGTTTTTAAACAAATACTTTTCTATAACCCCCCTTTTAAAACCCTTTGTATTTATATGGCTCCTGTTGTAGGAGTCTACTTACCTTACCTTACCAAGGAGCCAAGGTCCTGGCTTCCTGGCTCTTCCTGGGCTTCTTACAGAGCCCCTAGGCCAAGAGCCACAGCGCCTCGTTTGCTCTCGCCCTTCGGCTCGTGCCAGAGGCTCGTGCCTCTTGCAAACTTCCTGCCTTAAATGGAATTGTCTCCCAGGAGAGGGTGTGGCCAGCAGCTACTCAAAATCACCCAAGGCACTTAATGACGGTCAAACAAAGCCCCTTTCACACTCCAACTCCAGCAGCCAGGAGTCTGCTATTCAATCTCACCCAAGCACTTAATTACAGGCAAACAATGACCCTTTCACACCCTAACTCCAGCAGTCAGGAGTCTGTTACAACTCACCCACACACTCCCAAATACAGTCCTTGACACAGTACCTTTTCAGCTAAAGCACCTCAGCTGAAAGTAAATAAATAAAAATACCACTCACCCCTCTGGCAGCTCAAACACCTTGCTCCTTCTCAGAGCTCAGCTGGGCCTCTAAGCTGTGGAGACTTGTGAGCAAAAATTCT